>VNKC01001319.1:0-51266 GCA_008042775.1 Drosophila pectinifera | reverse complement strand
GGCTAATTGCTGATGTAGCATTTGGCCGGATGCTCGTGCAAGCTACCATAAGTCCACGAGCTAGAGCCGTGGGAAATATTTAGTAAGCTAAGTACGACCAAGATGCTGATGCACCATTTTGGCCGGATACTCGTGCACAGTCGGCAAACACAGCAGATTTGCGTGGCCGCTGTGAGTCGCCTTTGTTAGCATTAAGTTTTCTTGGTCAATTAAAATACATTTGTCAATCAGTTTAATTTTGGATACAATAAAGAGCACATCGCTCATAAGAACGAACAAATCCGGCCGTCGCCGATAAAGTCTTCTTTTTTCCGTAAACTCCGGCCATCGTCGTGAACGTTTTAATTGCCTATAACTTCGGCTATCACCGATACATAAAATAAGATCGCAGCGCGAGACTTATTTCAATACACAAAATAATCAAAAAGATAATTTATACAATATTATTTCAATTTTTATCTATATATTATCCTCATCATCGAAAGGCGAATTTTTTCGTTAATCGTCTTATGCAATCTATCTACATCTGCCCCTCCATTTTTACTTGTTATTATTTGAGTTTTAACATTTTCGACATCTTAGCAATTTCTTAAGGCTATGCTCATAAAGGCACTATCCATATCTGTTTTTAGGGTGTTGGGTTTACCCATTCAGTTGAATATTCAAATAAGTCATTTTTTTTACTTCCATCCAGTCTTTACCGTTTAATTCAATTAATAGATGAGCCGGTATCGACTAAGCATATATACTTTTTGTTGTTAATAGTAATTTTATGTAAGTGTTAGGTCCGAGGCTGCAATTTAGAAAATTTTAATTTTCAACATAAAGTGATTCTTTATATTCTGTATCCTGTTGATAATTTTCATCAACTTGCATCCTTGACTGCCCGCTATTACTTTCTCTAATTCTTTTCACTGGTTGATTGGAAACTGACCTTTGTATTTGATTTACCTGATGGTTTTGATTCATTGTATTATTTAGTTGACCCTGATTTAGATTTCTTTGAAATTCTTGATATAGGCCTCTATTTTTATCAAAAACATTGTTTCTTTTATTTGAATATTGTCTGAAATTGTGTGGATTAATTATTTGTTGCTGATAATGAGGTTGTTGTGTTAGATGGAATGGGTTTTGATTAAATTGAGAGCTGTTATAATTATTAGTATAGGGATATGAGTAACGTATGTTATGTGTATTTTGTGTTTTCGGGGTTTTGTTAAAATTTACATTGGAATGCCTCATATTTTCATTATCTTCGTATAGCCCTTCTTGTTTTAGTTTGAGCATGTCATGTACATTCTGTCAGGTAATTTTCTTTGTATTAAATGTTTTGTTGTTTTGCTCATTGCTTGAGTATATAATAAAATTTCGTCCCTAGTTCTAGTTTATTACTTTTAATTAATTGCTTGTGTTCGATCTCGTTACAAAATTTCCTTAAGTTACCTTGAAAATTAGTGTTATATAGTCGCCTTAGCAATTCTTCCACAGGAGTCTGGGTTTTATACTTGTCGATTAAAGTTGTCTTTAGTGCAGACCAGTTGTTGACGTTTAGAATTTGCAGAACCCTTTGGGCATCACCAGATACTTGAAGTTCGATGGCTCCAAATATATCGCTTGCCTGCCGTTCATTGGTTGTATTGTATAAACGCAACAGGTAGCCGACTCTTCGCACGAAAGTGCTAAGAGTAGCTGGATCCCCTTTCAAATGTTGGAGTATTCCGGATTGTGAAATATTTAAATTAGTGAATTTGTTACACAAGATTTAATTTTCATTTTCTTGATGAATGTGAACCAATAATGGCATATAAAATTGGGTCTGAATTGTGTAGTTTCTAATACGGATATGTTGCTCCCCCAACACTTATGAATTAATTTTTGGGTACAGTGTTGTTCTAATTGTATATCAGGACTATGACCTTTGAATTTTGTAAAATTGATAATAATGCGTTTAGTTAATCCTTTAAACTTATAAAATAGGTGCACTAATAGGCTTAAGATTAACAATGTGCGTGTAAGAATTGCTATAATTGTTTATTCTTGGGATTTTTTTTAAATAAAATTTCTAAAGGTTGTGATATTGTTTTCAATGTAAAGTCTTTGTGTGTAATCTGAATTAACATTACTTATAGACATTTTATTTATAACAAAAGAACAATTGTATAATTTGATCTTATTATTACCTTTAATTACCATTTCGTATTTTATTCAATTTTGATATATAATAGATCTTGGCAAATGCCTTGTTTTTGTAATATTGGGCTAAATGTAATTAATTAAATCTACAAGTAAAAATTAATAATGACTAGAATTGGTTGGTTTTTTTTTTTTTTAATTTTTTGGGTATATGGGAAATTATTAAAATTTCATTGCTATCTGACTTAAGACAAGTTGACGCTTTTGTGTAATGGATTTGTTTAGATTTTTTGTAAATCATAACATTATGTATTAATAATTTTGAATCAAATATTTATATTTTAGCTAATTGCATTCACGTTTCTATGACTTATACACTCAGTAAAATGTTTCAAATCAATAATCCACAATAATAATAGCAATAAATCCTATACGTATACACAAGCTATTCTATCTATACCTATTGATTTTATTTATTCTTCTACTTCAATTTTATCATCATTATCTAATGTTTAAAATATATATTTGTTGTGTCCGACTTACGAGTGGCAGTAGGGCCTATCGATAGGCGTAAAGGGCAGAGGAACCGGATCTGATCTGTCGGAACCGATCTGACTAGAAGCCAATCGATAGGTCGGTATGGGGCTGCCAACCGATGAAAAATAAAGTATGAAGCTTTTGCGAGCGACCACATGGCTCTCATTTCCCTTCCTCTTTTATTTCGAACTCGAAGATAATAGAGATTTCAAGAGCTACCTGATTCAAGCCTGGGAATAGATTTCAAATTGTGGTTCGTGAGCTGCCGTCACTAAGAAGTGCGGTACGATTTTTTTGTTATAAAAAAAAGGAAAAAAGTCAAATACCTGAGAGGCGGGTTCTGCAAAAATCCACAGGTGAGTGGGGTGGTCTCAGAAATAATAGCACCAGTAAAATAAATAGCTATTATTTCTAGAGCCGACCAAGGACCTCGAGGAGGAAAATCGCCAGGCCACTTTTCCGGCCTGGCGTAATTTTTTTCGTGCCACCGCAATTTTTGTACCACCGCAATTTTTCGAGCCACCGGAATTTTTGCATCACCGAAATTTTTGTACCACCGCAATTTTTGGTACCAGCGTAATTTTCTTTTTACCGCCGTTTTCCACCGCCAATTTTTCTGTCATATCGCAATTGTTTTTGTGCCAGAAGTAATGTTTTTTTGGATGGCGTCAAAATTTTCTAGGTTTGGCTCCCCAACAATAATTTCGCAATTCTGAACCCATATATTTCTTGGAGGACCGACACGCTTACAGAGAGGCGGCACCTTGAGTCACGAAGGCTTCAGTACTTTTTTATTATTATTTTTATTTTGGCTAATTTTTTTTGTCTGTTTGAATATTAATTGTAATTTGTTTTCTTTGTTTTAATTTTATTTCAAAAATTTATTTATTAATTAATTTATTTATTTATTTATTTTGATCCATATTTATTATTTAATTATTATTTTTATCTCTAGCTTTCTAGATGCTATGGATATTGTGAACGCCATAAAAGGCACACGTGAGCAGCTTACTTACTTACTTTAGAAACTTAGTCGGAGACGAGGGGGGCAATATTACAGATGATCTTCAGATTATGAAATATTTGTAAAAGCGAGTCAGTTAAAGTATTAGCGGCCAAGTTTTTGAACACTCAATAAGAAATAATGCTTCCAACCAAACATAGAGATGTTGACCAGAATACAAATGTCTATGAAGGTGCATCTATTAATTATGGCCTTACGCTGGATTTTGCAAATTAATTTAGGATATGGAATGGTATTCACTCAATTCCAATAAATTTCTGTATTGTACAAGAGCAACAATATGAGCAATGCGATTTCTAAGTTTTCGGGTAGTGTACCAACGCCACTGGAAAAAGCGATGCAGTACAGTGTACTGTCAACACAATAGGAAATACCTTAATGGTTATTTCAGTCAGACGCATATACAAATATAGTAACAAAAATAACTACCAGAATAGAAACAGTCGTGAAAGTCGCGGTAGCGGCTATCGGGATAATACGCAAAAAAGAAGACAGAACTAAAGGAGTAATCATGACTAGAGTAGCCAAGGTCAGTATATCCAGGTGCAAGTCACAGCCCCTTGATCATGCGATCAATCATAGTTTAGCTATATATGGTAAGTTTTCTAACATACAAGTAAAAAGAATTAAATAGGACTATAATACAGGATTTTTTAATATGACATGATAATACGCATTGATTTTGTAAAATAATACACTTAAATTCCACTTAAATATCACTGAACTCTGATCATTTTATTGCAATACCAGTGGCAATAGAAAACACATTAAGTAAAATTTAAATTGTGCTTTGGAAAAGTGAATACATCTAGAGTTCATTTAGTACTGATATTATTGAGTACGACCTCTTGCTTATATAGATGTTTTTGGTTGAAAAGGTTTTTACTTAAGTCTATTTTCGGATACACTTATCAGTTACACGGATTATTCTAGTTTAACATCAATTTGTGTATTTCCTTTAAAAGAAAATTGGGGTCTATGAATTTTATACCCAAAAAGCGCTCGGCCTAGCTGGGCAACCGAGCGGGTCGGATGTGGCAGATACCAATCTCATAAGAGGTTAGCTGTGGATAGGCAGGCGGTGAAAGTCAGACGGAATCTGTAAGATATAAATCGATGCCTAGGCAAATAAGCAGTCCCGGACAAGCTAATATCAATACTAATAAAGCGAGCAGGTCAGCTGCGGTTAATAAAATGCTTTAGATAAATTTTCCTCTCAACACATAACCTTCCTCCATCCGGTCTTGTCTTCATGGCCATCACCTGGCAGCAACCGAACCGTACAGGATAGCGGATGAATTGGGCCATAGAGCCATCGAGCAAACCATATTTATATTTCAATATCAGTATTTCCATATTTATTTTCAACCCTAATCCGAATTTAATATTATTTTTTTCTACTTTCTAAACGGAATTTATTTTCTTTTCTGATTAAACAGGCAGGCATCAATTTATAGAAATTAATTCTGATGAAATTTGTCGACAACAAAATAAAATTATATTAGTATAAATAATATAGCGGCAATAAAATATTAAGCCAGCTCAACTATTCCCCGACAATTCAACTATTACCCGACAAATTCAAGATGTACGGTAACCCATAAAATTGAGCAACATTACATTTAATTTAAGTTATGTTCCTAGTTTTCTATAGCTTTGGAGGAGGCTTGCCATATATATCTGACATTAGTCAATTAATATGGGCAATTTAAATAATTGACCGTGAACTATTCTCTTAATTGAATTTGAAATTGAATTTAAAAATAATTGAATTTAAAATAAAATATGTAAAAACTATCCGCACTTTGCACAGATTGTAAAATACTCGGTTTATTGGACAATTCATTAAAAGTTATATTCAGCTACCATCATTTCATTGTGCCGTCCATCAAGAGTCTATGTACTTCAAATTGACAAATAAGGACATCGCTATTTCTTGAGAAATGCAAGAAACACTACAATCGCCAACTTATATTCATGGAGGTAAGACGGCTTAGTCCAGGAAAATGCCGTAAACGGCTATTTGAACAAAGAATGGAGCTCGTTGAATTTACAGATAAATAAGTAAGATAGCTACTTTCGAGTGGGTCCAACTATGAGATTCCTTCCAGCATAAACACTGAGTCGAATTAGACTTATTGTTAATGATTAATATTCTCAATGAAAAGAACGCCTCTAAAACTATTTGTAAACTGCTGCTATCCCTTTTACCCACACTGGTTTTCAAAAAACGTCCGCATGAGCCTATTTAATTTTTAATATATTTACCTTGTACAATTATAGCTTTGAAGATTTTTTTTTAAGTTTCGAAGGCGGAATTGGCCGTCTCCAAATTTAGAAACAAACTTGATCTGAGTGCAACAATTAGAATGTTGTCACTATAGCTCGTTACTAAAAATAAGAAAGACTTGACAAATGTTAATAAATGAAGAGAAATGTTATTACATGTTGAGTAACACCTAAAAATGACAAATCTTGATAGGAACATATTGAACAATACCCATTGAAGTTGCCAAAGCAATTTTGTATATCGCATAAGTTTAGCATATTCAGAAACGTTTTTTAAAATCTCCCGTGTTTATCATCATATTATACTGAAAGCATTAGAGCACACCCACACAAATGATTTTATTTCATATTTATTTACTCTAAGCCGAAAGTCACGACTATACCTTAGTTATATGAATTTAATGGTTTTCGAGTTCGGATGTCAGCGTGGCCAAATTTTGAAACAAACTTGATTTGCGTGCAAAATATTTGGTAGCACTAGCTCTTAAAGTTATAGTCCGTTGTATCCTATGGGTACAGGGTATAACAACATATACAAATTGCATTTTGGATCGCCTCAGTGCGAAACTACGGTTTGACACTCGACAAACCGTCTTTGGGGAACCTGAGTGTTAAAATAATTTTAATATGTAATAACTCCCATCATCATCCGAATCTCAATTTATTTTAGCATATATTATTTAATATATTATTATGGTTTAATATATTAATATATTATTATGGTTACCAACCAACCACGCCGGCCAAATTATGAAACATACAAACACAAAGTTACGATACCCTTCATTGAAGCCGATTAACAAATAATAATCTGGATGCTTTATTAGAATAATCTATTATTAAAATATATATAAATATAAATATTGAAACTTTTCTATACCAAGTATTTTTTTGTGGTTCAAAATCATTATTTAATAAGAAAAAGGTTTTCCTTTCTTTAAGTGTACACATTAAAGAATAAAATAGAAAACTGTCTGCGTGTGTTTTGCTTTATTTGTGTTGGTATGCATTGCCATAAAGCTGATTTGAGCATATAATGTGCTATAATTTCTAAAAGTTACGATAAATGCATAATACATTTTTTTAATAGACGTATGAATTTTTCTACAAGGCTGGGGGACTTAAATAGATATATCAGGCACAGCAGCGGATCGTAATAGTTTATCCATTTGGCCAATCGGTCTGTGGCCGTGAGGCGCCTTTGTCCGCAAATTTGTTGTCCCAATCGTTGTGACACATTTCAGAGATTGCTTGACGATCGCGGCTTTAAGTGTTCTCGAAGCCTGAGTTGCGCACATACACACAGAAAAACGAGCTAGGTGTAACAAATACTCTAGTGAGCGGCGTACCTGACTTTTATACCGACTTCTGTTAAGAGCGCGTTTCGCTTTTTATGGCCAGCTGGCTACTGCAGACCCCTTACGGATGCGTTGAAGGGCGATATCTGTAAAGGTAGTGTAAATCAATAAAAAAAAACGTAATATGGCTGATTAGCCTCTAAAGACGTGGTATTAATGTAACGAAACTTCAATAAATCTTTTTATCTTACAACGGACGTTTCCGGACATATATAATAATATCTAAAATAATATAAGTAATAAGAGACAATGACCACCACCACCATTTTGCCTACAATAAGCGTAAACTCCTAGCTATTGTCTGTGATTCCGGATTCAAATTATTATAGAGGACGACTCCATCCGTAAGAACACTCATTCTTTTCAATAAAAGACTGGACACATAATTCAGATGTCTAATCCAGACACACATTTGTTATTTACTGCAATTTACCGACCCTAGAATTTACCCAACAATGATTTCCCTCAGCCAAATTTATAAATGCTTTTCTACTGTCCAAGGAGAGCAGAATTTAATTATGACAATAAAGCATATCTGCAAACTGTCCAAGAAAACACAAAACAAATCTTAAACGGTTCTTTTTCTCGAAAATGTTCCGATTAGCAACAGAAGTAAGCTTATACTGCAAATGGGAAAATATAATCGTTATCCAACTAAGCAAAAACTTTACCAAACGTCAACCGCCTTAACTGCAGATAAAATACAATACATCAACATTTTTTCAATAGAGACTGTTTCCCCACACGCATTGGCATTCGCCAAAGCACAAGTAATAATGTTTAATAATGTTTTATGTAAAAGCCTCAATATAGAATGAAATAATATAGAATGAAAAAAAAAATAAAATTTTGCATAATAGTCCACCGGCTAGGGAAGAAACCTTAAAAGAAATAAATAAGGACAGGACTTACAAAATATACCAGGTCAGCGAGAAAGTATGACTAAAGGTAAAGAAAGCTTTGGGTACAAGGTCTCACCATTGTGCTCGGGTGAAATTATTAAGGCAGACCTGGGCACAACGGTTCTTATTAAAGAGATGGTGATCTATAGGGGTTATATAAGATAAAGAACTGCAAATATTAAATGTTGTTTAGTTTACAATTTCGGAACCTTCTGCTGGCAGTTTCCTTCAACGAGATCAAGACCGAGACGATCTAGCAAGAGTATATGAGACAAATACTGACTGCGTATACAGATCGAATAGAGTCCCAGGTAGCTACAGTATGAGCTCATATGAGAATTACGAGTAGCAATTATATATTCGGATATACTCTACAAGAAAATAAAGGAATTTTAGACATTGACAACTGGGAACAGATCAGATTCAAACGGAACAGTTAATAAAAGCAGAAACCTACCAAAAGGAATATACTCAAAAATACAATAGAAAGTTAACGAAACCAAAAATTCTTTAAGCGTAATTTATAATAATTTAAACTGCGCTCTGGTGACTGAGCTAGGGAGTATATAAATTATTAAAAGCGTCTCAGTTATTCAGTTGCTTTCGAAAACTTTATTTTAAGGACATCTAGCAACTCTATTACTAAATTTCGTCGAGTAGTTATCGATATCCGCCGATACCCCAGAGTTCAGAACTGTTATCGATTTCGCCGCAGAAGACTCCAGGAGTTTCTTTTAGCTTGTCTTAACGCTTTAATTGTAATAGCTAAGCTACCCTTGTGGTTGTTTAAATATGAAGTTCTCAATTTTCTCTAGCGGGAAAAAGGTCCTTCCTGTGCAGTGCTATAGGCTTTAGTGAAGGAGTCAATGAGGGCAATCGTCTAATCTTCTGTGATCTTGTAAAGAAGGGAATATCCGGAATTAGGGTGTTTAGTTTAGTTTGCCCTAAATTTAACTCATTCATCTTGATGTTTTTAAAAGGCTTCTGTTCACGAACCTTTTTACCTATGTTTAGAGGAGCGTTCATGATGAACCCGCCAAGAAATCACTTTCTCAAGGAACGTATACTGAAAAGGGCTGATTCAAGACCTCGCTTCGATTCTTCGTATTAAAGATAGGATCAGACCCTTCAGGGCCCTCAAGACTTCAAGTAAAATAGTCTTCGTTACTGAAAGCGAGAATTAAACGTTGTTGTGATTGATACAAATTGCTTATTTCCGTAAGTCCTTAACCCGGAAACCTTACTTCCATGAAACCAGGGCTAGTCAACAGTCAAAGCTGCTCCACAGGCTTTCCGGCTCCAGGTCCGTTTTCATCTCCGTCCTGCTGGGTAGTTGCACCCAAATGTGACGAGTTTCTTTGCATCTTTATAAAATGTATAAATATATAGAAAATGATAATAAATCGCAAAGACTGCAGAACAAAAAGAGCGTCAACGAAAAAAATTTAGAAAAATAACATACACTTTGTTAAATTTTTTTTTATTATTCAGCTTTCTCAAAACTGAGAAAATGAATGTAACACAATTGAGAAAAACAAAAGCAAATTAAATACAAATTATAAAAAAAAGTACTTGTCGGATTTTGCGGGATTTGAGCACATGCTGCTTTGCACAAGTAACGTGATCCTAGACTCTGACCTCTAGCTCATAACCCATATTCCACAAGAGTCGGCGAATGTCACAATAAATAGCTTCAACATTTTTGGCAATTAAAAGGCGCTTCTTTATTGGAATTGAGTTAGAGAAAGCAAGTCGGTATGAAAGGGATAGCAGATCGCATTGCATTGTTTTAGCCCTCGCCAAAACTTTTCATTTGTTGACTGCGATCGATCGAGTGTTTGTGCGTCGTCTAGTTTTCGGATACTTAAGTATAAGATACGATAGTCTTAATTCGTCATAGGCTTTGTGCGGGAAGTGAATTTTTCGGTGCCGCAGGTGGTTCTGTTAGTTCTGTTATAATGTATGCATGTATGACTAAGTGTTGCCGCGGCTTTTGGGCCATTTAAAGTTCATAATTTTAAAATTTGCAATTCTAATTTTTTCATTCTTACATTTTGGAAAAATCGCTTTGTGAAGACTTGAGAGACCTTTGAAAACCTCTAAGTGTGTGATTGCTTAATATATTTTTGTTCTCAATCTTCTTTTTTGTTATTGTAGTTTTCAAAGGTATTATAACTGAGTGTCAACCTATAATGAATGTAACATGTAGAAGCTTTTGGTACCGGGAATCTTAAAGTCGAGTTTACTCGATTGTATTTTCAGACTTGTTTTTACTATAATTAAAGTAATTAAGTATTATTCAATTAATTATATTTTAATCAAATTTGTTGGAAAACTATATAATTTATTTAAGAAAAATACATTTTCTAAAAAAAAAAGTATTTTGAATAAAAATTTTTTAATAAATATAATGTAGTGGTATTTTTGTCAATAAAAATGAGATGTTAAATAAAATAACAGTTGGGGAACTGCTGTGCTGCTCTCGTGCAACTTAAAGTATATTCCGATGAGTATGAGTTCTTTTGACGATGCAAAAGATGTCATCCTTCAATAGCGTAAAATAGCCAAGAGTACCTCTTCTGCGACGTACATTTTAGTAGAGTGGATTCAACGAACTTTTACTCTAGTGTACAGTAGTCACTCCTGAGAGACCGTGAGATCATAAATATTGGAGTCGGCAGTCCTTACACTAGTATATTTAAGGCTATATATATATTTCGTTAAGAAAGGAATATTTGAATGAAGTCAGTGAACTAAAATTAATTTAATATGTATTCATAGAATTCGAATTGTTTTTTCATTACTATTAAGTCACACATATGTTCTAATTGATTCCTCGTGAGTATATAATTTTAATGGCGTATAGCCTATCAATATATAAAAGTATATATATATAATTACAAATATTTACAGTTCCCCTAGCTTTAAATTAAAAATCAACTATAAAGATTTGAGGAACAGATCCTTGAACTCAACGATCGTGAGTGAAAATTAATCAAAAAGTACAGTAAGTCGAGAAAGAAATTTAATAATGACCTTTAATAATATTATAACCATTATGGATAGAACTAGAAATTTTTTGTTTTAAGTACTTATTACCTAAACATATTAAAACATTAAACACTGAGAAGATCAATGTATATAATTGAATGTTAAAGGCTTCCGTTGGTCTTTCAAATTTACCTGGCGTTTTCTAGAGTCATGTTAACGCAATTTTTGACTCGCATTGTTTTGCCGTAACATCTAAGTTTCCGAAAAGGCAAAAAAGACGCTGTACTCAACCTGAGGGAGATTATTAACATTTTTTTTTTATTTTATTTTTTTGACGGGCCAATTTTGCCACAAAAATCTCCGGAGGATGGCTAAATATATCCTATGTAATTTATGAGTAAGAAGGCGACTGACGCTCAACGAAGATACACAAGATATGAGCTTGAGATAATCGCTCTAACCAAGTTTAAAGTTTATCTGCTTGGCATTCACTTTAAAATTATAACCAATTGCTACGACTTTATAAATACTTTAGAAAAGACTTGCCTCTCCGTCAAGTAGGATGGTTTTAGCATTGCTGGTTTCCAGTTACATTTTACAAGACGGTTTATAAAAGGCTTCATTAAAAAATAACGCCATGTATTAGTAGTTACATTTTTGTTGGCTAAAATTGAATTACAGCACTTTGACATGAACTTCTCCATTTTTATTTAATCAGCTCTAGACTAAACGGATCTTTCAATCATCCCAATTAGCACTGTCTGTTAAGAAGATCCACATGAGGGGTATTTGATCACTCGAATAGGGCAGCATGGTCCTCATTTGGAATTAAATATTAATAATATTAATACAAAATGATCGATTTACAGTTTTTACTATATTTTGAAAAGAATTGCATCTTTTGTGATCGCCTGACATGTTATCAAGACATTTTCCATTCATCCGACAACAGGATGATGCGTCATTACTTTGATGACCTATGAATATATTCTTTGGTTGCAGAACCATTTTTCTAATTAACTTATAATAACTTATTTATTTAATGTATTATGCAGGAGTCATATCCGATTAATATAGTATATTTTTTAGCAGCATCAACAGCCGATTCGACTTAGAAATGTCCGTCTGTTAATTATAGAGCTGTCAGAATTAAACTTTACAGCTAGTCCTCTTTTTATTGCAGACAGAGTATCAGTTGAAACGGACCAGATCGGACGATTATCTCATAAAGCTGGCATAGGAATGTTCGAGAAACTAAAAAAAAGAATAACTTTGATGTTTTTCAACAGATGTGCATATATGTCAAAACTCCTATGTCTATCATCCGATTCACTCAAATCTTTAGAGCAAGTCCGCACAAATGTATTTATTTTTGTATTTACTTTAAACCGAAATTCACGACTGGTAATTAGTTACTCCATGAATTTCGAAGGCGGAGCGGGTGTGGCCAAATTTTAAAATAAACATGATCTGCCTGCAACAGATTAGAATGTGGTCACCAAATTTGGTAGCTTTAGCTCTTATAGTCTCTGAGGTCTGTTGTTTCACATGGACGGACAGACGAAAAGGCGGACAGTCGATTTGGCTGGTGACGCTGATTAAGAATAATTTTATTCCCTATGGGTAACGAGTATACCAAATCGGACATCATATCATATAGCTGCTAGATAAATTATTAAGTTATTTTTCAACATATAGTCTTCTAAACTGCAAGAGAGATATGTCGCTTTCTCATGATTTCAAAATTTCGATTTTAATTTTAAAAAATTCGGACTACTTATCATATAACTGCTGGAAAAGAATTTTTTTGTTTTTTTTTTTTCAACATAAAGTCCAGCAAACTGCAAGGGTATGCAAACTTCGGCTCCCGAAGCTAGCTTCCATTCTTGTATTTCTTCTATTCTATATAATATTTCATCTTTCCTATTCTTTTTCTTACATATATTTTAAGGCAGTTGTAATGTTTGTTGAGCATCGTTTTTCATTCTCTTAGCTGCTTTTATAGTGACCAATACCGGCGAAGTACAAATAAATATCTTTCTTATTTTTATTTAGCTTGCTTGTTAAGTTTTTCTCCTTTTTATTCAACTGATATATTTTATAGAGACACCAAAACCCGCTCGAACGCAGTCAACGAATAAATACCTTGAAAGACATCTTTCATACACATATTTTTTTTCCAACTCTATTCCAAAAGAAAAGCGCATTATAATCAAAAATGTTTATGCTATTTACTGTGACAATCAGCTAAATATGTAATATCGGGTATGGCCAAGAGGTCTGAGGGCCAGGTTCACGCTACTTTTGCGAGGCACAAGGCAAGCTTGATTTACTTCTGAGCTGCGATTTGCCCGATTACACTTCTACTTACTAGAGATTCGATATTCCTAAACTAGTGCTGAGAAATACATGCGTGAACTTCATTGTTGATCTGAAAAACTCAAATTATTCTTTCTTATTGGCCTTAAATATATATATATATATATATAGAATCCTGTCCTTTACGTAGAAGTATATATTACCTTATGTAATTTATAAATACAAGTAAGGTCTTAGATTTATGAATCATTTTTTAAATTATTATCATATTTTTTTAGATTTGGACACCTTGCCAAATATAAGAACATAATACTTAGAGAACGAGATCGTTTAGCTGGGGAAGTTGTTGACCTTGAAAAGCGTTTAGCTACCAACAGATATTACTCGGAAAATTTAGAATATATTATCCGTAACAATGAAGATGCTATGAGTAAAATGGCTTCAAGAGCTAAGTTTGCTGAAGGTGAACGGTTGAATGTAGAATCAAAGCTTCGAGCTCTTATGAAGACTATGGAAGAACAGAAAGAGGCACATGGAAAAACTATGATGAAACTAGATATAGCGAATCGAGATTTAGCAGAGACATCGCGAAAATTAAGTCAAAAGATTTCGGACTACGACAGGCAACGGGTGCATTTAGATAAATACAGAAGTGAAGTTAATGCATTGAATAAAGCAATGCACAAATATGAAGATGACATTGCTGACTTGTCCAAAAATCAAAAAAATAACGAAGAAATGATTAAGCAGTTAAGACTAATTGAAAAAGAAAAATCGAATGCAGTCAGTCAATTAAGCAGCAAACTGAAAAAGTCAATAGAAGATCAAAATAATGCTACAACTCGGATGTACAAATTGAATCGAAAGGTTATGATGTTAAATAGTGAAATATTAAGACTAAAGTATGTTTTATATATCTCTTAAAATAAATTCGATTTTAACATGTTTAATCATCTTACAAATTTAACAGAAACAATATTAATTCGCTAGAGAAGGATGTTTTAAATGCGAATGGTCGAACAGATGAAATTTGTCGTGTCAAGGAGACACTACAACGTGAACGTGATAGTCTTCGAAGTAATATCATTAAATTAAATAATACCATGGCAGACTTAAAACACGACATGATGTTAAAAGCTAACATGATTAGTTCATTAAATTTGGATATGAACAAGCTAAATGTTAAACTCGATGAAGCATTTATTCTAAAATCCAAGGCAGAGAAAGAGAGAGATGAAATGGCACAAGAAATGGAGACTTTGCATGAGCGCATCGAAAACTACCAGGGTAAGTATATGTATTATTGTTTATCAATTTGCTCGTCTTATTTCAGAATTGAATTAGGAAGATTGAAATACTTAGATCTTTATGAATATTTGCATTAGAGAAAGAAAAGGGAGCATTGACAATTTGTCGCAATGTTTTTGATTGTACGGCTTTGTTGGAGCAAATTTTTTTTTCCAAAGGGGTCGCTTATTTCCGAATTAGCAACTAAGACATTTTTAGGGTATTTACTTTTTGAGCTACTGGCATTTCGCTTTAATGTGAATTTTCCATGTATATATGCGGTTAGAATATCTGAGCCATTAAGTTTAACATTTGGGCAACTACCTGATTTTAATGTTCCAGTGATAAAACCAGTCAATAAGACTGTGCTCACATGGCCGGAGTTGGGAAGCTTCATATCTAGATGAGCTTGTTGCCAAAACAGAATTTGTTTCAACGGTGCTGTTATTTGTAACGCCACGGTCTCCGGTTTTCTCTTCCGCAAACTTCTTGCGATTTACTTTGCAAAAACCCAAATCGGTGATCCGGTCTTGTAAATTGAAAAACGGGCAAGGTTTTTTTTACAAAATGAAAATTAAATGCCTTTTTTTCATCAAATCAGATCTTATTTGCAAAAGAAAGAAATAGTTGACTCATTGGTCTGTTGACGATTATTTCACACTATCAGTAGATCTATCTCGTTCGCATTTATTAAAAAAAACACTTCTCACCGCGAGTTTTAATAAATAAACTTGTATAATTTCATTGCTTAATGTTTTACCATTTGAAAAAGTTATAAAAATTACTGGAATTGAAACTGTATAAAAAAGTGGCAGTCCTTTTGGACCGATAAATAAACAATTAATAAAATAAGAGACTGTTAAACATTCTGAAAACAACCAAGTCAGTTGATTGAATAGTAAGAACTAATAAATATTTTAATAACAAAATGATACAAAAAGTTTGCGAAAACCGCAAATCGGAACAACAAAGTGAAAACCTGAGCCCCCCTGAAATTAGTGAAAAAAGGCTCTCAAGCCTCCAAGCCATACTTGAAGCCATATTGAAATAGAATTGCAGAAAACTAGTGTGTGTGAAAAGTATAGCATTGCTTTAAAATGAATAAGAAGGTGAGTGCCTTTATAAGCAAGTTAATTTTAAATGTAAAAAACTGATGTCCCCTGGACCACAACCAACTTAACACATATTATTATTGTCATATTATATATGTGTTTTTCGACCACGTTTGAAAATAAAATGGCGCGAAGACTGCAGAACAGAAAGAGAGAAAGTAACAAAATTCACTTTGTTAAATTACTTTGCATTCCCCACGTTTCTCGGAACTGATATAATGGAATTATTGTATAAAAAGGGGAAAAACTAACAATAAAAAAAAACTTCGATTTGAAATAACATCTTGCAAAAGTAACGCGAACCTGGCCCTCAAAATTGTCCTTTTTATTAAAGTAGAGAGGAATAAGTATGTGTGGAATAACAGATCGCTTACCATTATGTGTATATGCGAGACTTCTGCAACATACATATTTGTGCTGGTTGCTCAAATGGTTGTTGCTCAACATGTCGCAGCATTTGTCATCATTTGTCAACATTGGTCAAGTTTTTCATAATTTTGCTAATAATTAGACAAAGTGAATTCGTGATGTCAATTTCACCAATAATGCTTTGGGTACCGCGTATCTTACAGTCGATAATACGCGGCTGTAGCTTTCCTACTTGTGATTGGTGACTCTGTGACATCACTTAGGTGTCAAATACTTGCACAAAAAGATTTTTAACATTTACATTAGAATAAATGAAATGTATTGTTCTGATGCCTGCAACATTTGGTATATCCTCCCATTTCCTAGCTATAGTTGGCGATATTTTATTTACCCTATAGGTAACAATCTATAAAGTTTTGATTCCAGTGATGTGGTTTGGGCATAGTTGTAAACGGCTAACGCATCATTTTATGCGAGGTTTCTGTCTTTATTCAATATCCGAACTTCTTCCATGCTATGTTGCAAAGTAGTTTCACTTTTACAGCCAATGTTATCCCTTAAATCGGTTAAAAATAAATTTATTCTGGAATCGTCAGCCACTTTCGAAATAGCAATATTCTTCAAAAACTAGCATGTTGGTTTTAATTTGTTGAAAAGTCGTCATTTTTAAAACGAACACATTTTGTTGTGACTTAAGCTATTGCTTATTACTGCAAATGTCAAACATCAAAACAACGCAAGAAAAAATCTAATATTGTTTGTAGCTAAAGTGCGCTTTTTGAACTTCGTTTTGGCAGAGCAGCCTATAATTTTCTGTGAAATGAATTTGTAAGGCAAGTTTCCTGGGCTTGACATTTTTCTTATGGCTTTCAAATAATTTTATTGGTCTCGTTTTACAAAAATGACTGTTTTAAAAAGTTGCAGCTGAACTCATGAATTAAATATGAAAGTGGAGCAACAGAATAAGTCAAAGCGTTTCAATCGTGAGTGAACATGTTTAGGCCGATTATCAAAAAAAATTTGTTTGCGTATTCTCCAATTGACTTGTTTTTTTCACTTCATATCCCATCCGGCTAACAGCACTTAACGCTAAGCAGGAGATCGAAAATGGCAGCCTTTCAACATCTTATTTTACTCTCAAACGGAAAAGCATAGATTAACAAAGCCTCTTAAATACAAAAAAGTATACAATTGGTGACAATTCCTCTAATATTACCGAAATTATTTGTTTGTGTGAGGTGAAAAGTATATTTCAACAAGAGAACGTCAACATCTTATTACTGAAAAGCACAAGAATGCAGCCGCAACATAATTGGATGGTAATTTGAATATAACTTTAATATCATTGGCATCATAATTTCCGGTAGTGTCTTAGCATAATAAAGAATTTTATGAATATTGTAAAAACAGTGTCTTCGACAGCATTCGTGCTCATATTCCAAGTTCCTAAAATCAGCGTTTGCGTAGAATTCTCATCTTGATTAGTCGGTTTTTAGAGGCTCTATCAGAAGCTTCGATGTAATATATATATAGGTAATTTTACAAAACATGATTGTGTTCAGTGAGACTTGCTAAAATCCGACTAAATTTTTATTGTGTTCTCTTTATTACAAGTACTCCTACTTCGACAACTCCGCAACAAACGAAACAATCAAACATATCGTTGCAGCATGTATGACTGTATATAAAGTCGATTCATTATCAAAATTCTTGATAAAGTTTAAGAGGCGAGTTTCAAGAAAAAAGTTTCTGGATGGGTATACAAAACTTTATGGATTTTTAAACCACACTAATTAAGACAGAACACATTCCTGCTAGTGATAATATTTAAGTTTCTTTACAAATAAGGGCTAAAATTCCTGTCATTAACTTAACTAACGTAAAAAAGGCTAAAAAAGTACCTAAATTTACTATTTTCCCAATAACAAAAAAGGAAATGCAAATTTTAAAGTAACGCAGAGTTCAGCATTAAGATTTACGAAGTAGACAGCGATAATAAAAATATTATTGGTCCCATGGTTAAAAGTGTAATAAAATTATATTAATTTGTTGGAAAAAATTTTCGACGCTTTAGCTAATTAGCATTAAAAGATAGTGCTACTCTCAGACTACCAAGGCTAAATTAGGTGGTTATTTTTGTGAAAGCTGTTTGCAATATACCACACCTACCAATACCATACATAGCGACACATTATTAGAAGCCCCATACAAAAACTGCATTTAAAGCTTTAATAAAAATTACCTCTTCTACTGTAATTTATCCTGACATTCAAGCGGTTTTGGGATCCTATAATATATGCTTTAATTTACCATCGTCTGCAACGGAAGTTCATTAGCATGCACTGCATGTGCTGTTTCATTTTATTTTGTACATAGGTACGATTCAACTTGAAATGAAATGTGGACATATGAAAGTAAATAAAAAATATATTTAACTCTAACATATAAAAACAAATAATTTTTTTTTTCATAATAAATCTAAGTATAATATTTATTTATTTATCACAGAGTTAGAATTAAGTCCAATCACCTGCAATAAAGAATTATATATAGTACTAAACCAAAAAATTTGCATAATTGCCTCTAATGGTTACAAAATTAGATTTATAGATTCAATTAGGATTTTTAATTTCAGTCTATAAAAACTATACAGGTATATAGAAAATACTCATTTCAAAATAATTAAAACTAAATTTTAATCTGATAGAATATATGCGTCGCAAGAGTATGTTCTATATGATTATATAAACACTTTCAACAAATTTGAAGTTTCTTACATAGCAGATGTGGTGATATTGAGAAAGCGCACGTATGCTGATTTTGATTCGCTGGTCGTAGTAACACTAATGTTGTCGTTGGGGACGGTGCAGCCTGAGGAGAGTGATAATAGGTAAATAGCGGACGGTAATCTTTGCAAAGAGCTTGAGTTTCCAAAGGACTGTATATTGCAAAGATCCATCTGTTTCGTTTATGCATTTTTGACCAAATTAAAAAATAACCTCACATAGTGTTTTGGACTTGTTTTTAAATAACTGAAATTAACACTGATTTTCCGAGGTAAATGTGTTAAAGCATATGTGTTCTTCGTTGGGTAGCATTAGACAAAGCTCATACTCGTCCTCAGTGAATCCCATGAATTGATCACTATTTACATTGACATCTATGATTAGAGTCTATAGATCGAATCGCTTCCAGCTTTTTGACTTCCACTTCTTAATGTATGGTTGTGGTGCCCTCAGCGTGCAAGAGTCTGGAGCGTTGAATTTCATTTTCCGATAAGACCGGCAACATTTGATTCGGCGATATAAGATCCCAGATTTGATCTAGTTGATTTCTTAGTTGCTTTGGATGGGTTTAGTGCAACGGCGAATGTCGGAAAGGATGCTAGCAGAGTCAGCTTAGCTGTTTAGACTACGAATGCTTGCTGTATGTGGTTGCCATAGTATTTGCCTCTTCTTTGTTGATAATTACTAGGTGCTGCTCTTAATTTTTAGTGTGTATCTCTGAATAACTTTCTAACTGCATTTATAGTAGAGTTTTTGATTTTTGAGTAGCATTATCAACACGTCCTCGATGGATTTGATTTTATTTATGACTTTGGCCATGCCATCCGCATATGTGGAATCAAGCATCCCTGATAATGAGTTCGCCACGTTTTCTACTACATATATCCAACTGTCGGAAATTTTCATCAGATCATTTAGTTTTCAATTTAGTTTCATACCGCAATATAAATTGAAATAATTGTAGTTTTATTTGACTATCATTTTATTGTTTTAAAAATCAACAACAATCTTTCAATCTTTTCAGTTTATGTATATTTAGTAAGCTTAGCTAGAGTTCGTAGACTAACAGCTGACCGCCGTCAGCTGCATCGTCCCTCCGACCATTCTAGCGTTTGCTGTTTACGTGCCATTTCGGGTGGGTGTCGAAAACGGGTAACAGGCTACTTTTATTTTTAGCGTTTGATCGCTGCTTGTTTATTTCCATTAACTCCTCCGTATAAGTGAAGTCCTGTCTCGGACTTCCTTAAAGCAGAAGCAGACAGAGGTTACGTAGAGAGTGGCGACAATATTCAAGATAGTGCTTGATCCAATGGAATCTTAAGATTTTTTATGTGCCTTAAGTTTTCCAGGCTCAGCTTGTGTAAAAATGGTACGCTCAGTTGTTTATTATGGCATGTGATATTAAGGAAGGACATAACTGACACCTTTATTTGAGGATTCCATATTGATGTTAATAAGGGTCGTTGTCGTAAGTTGCCAACATGGTGCCTGTAACCGATTTATTGAGGCCAAAGCTGTCTAGAATCTCAACGACGGCGCCTTCGAGAAGGAGTTTTCCATCATCGATTATGATTATCGGATCAAGGTGGCCCGGTATAGAGTTACATTGGGCGACGGATCCTAAGATTAATTGTTGGGCGCACATTGGGAATTCTCTCATTCTGCATAATGTAGTGGTGATGGAGGAATCGCATTTGTGGAGTCAAAAATGATCTTAGCGGAAGACTTTTCGATATATATTTTTTTTAAGTTACTAATCAAACATATACCTTAAATTTAAAGAATTACTTAAAATTAAAATACTGTTAAGAAAGAAAAAAAAAAACCAATCAAGGCTGTTTTTATTTAAAATTTTAATTTCTGTCGAATTTTAAATAAAATCATTTAATCTAGGGAATATTGAAATATATATAACAATATTCATACAAGTATTAATCTTTAAGTATAATAACATTAATAATAATGATCAAGTATTAAAAGACTGATCAAAATGTCAGCACTCTAAGAACCATTTGAAGTTCCAACCATTTCTTAGAATATTTTAGGTACCACTAGAGTCTTTGTCAACATACATGTTGTTTAAGAACTATTATATAATCACATCCGACCATCGCATAAAAAATGCCACTTCGTCAAGTACATGTAATGGGACTCACGTATATGCACGCCGTCTATCAATAAGAACTGGTGTGAGGAGTAAACAAACACTTATGTATAAGATGCAAGAATGCCCGAAATACAGTTATCGCCTCCTGTAAACTCAAAGATTGTCAATCTATCTCTAGCATAGATGAGCCCTAGAGGGGACTCTATATAATGAATATGTAACTAGTACATAAGTGCATCAGATATAAAAAGAAGGAAATTACTTCCTAACGGTGCTTAGACTAGGGATTCGGCGGTTAGCGGTAAAAGTTGACAGTCGAAAGGAGAGGTTCCAGCTGCACCTGAGACAAGCGATGTACGCTGCTAACAAAGACATTATTACCAAAAAATCTGATGCATATTTATGACACAGCATTTTTAGGTAATATTACAAATTTTTTAGATAAATATTGCCTACTATAGACAACATAAAGCGAAAAAAATCCATAAAGCGATCCAAATCCAATCCGCTACTCGTATTTACAATTTTATTCCGAAGCTGCTGAGAGTTCCGTGTTTTTTCAGGCATTTATTTCCCCGTTCCGAACGGTTCCCTACAGCACTGCTTCGACTTGTATTTTTAAAAGTTTTTGTTCTTGTATGTTAATTTTGTATTGTAGTTTTAATACCCGGTACCCATAGGATACAATTGTATTATAACTTTGTGTGAATCGAGGTAGAAGGAAGCTTCTCCGACCCCATATATATATTCTGGATCAGCGTCACCAGCCGAGTCGATTTACCCATTTCCGTAAGACCGTCTATCCGTCTGTCTGTCTGTCCGTGTGAAGCAACAGATCTCAGTGACTATACAATCTAGAGCTATCAAATTTGGTGACCACACTATAATCTGATCCACTTCCCAAAATTATAAAAAAAAAATTTTAATAAAATTAAAAATTAAATAAATTTAAAAATAGTTGAGTTTTCGAGATTAAGGTAAATAGATTAAACTAATAAATAGTCTTGTGCTAACGTTTTCTGAAAATTTAGATAAAATCTGATAATAAATATATAATAATCTATAATATAATATAGAGTTGTTAGGCAATAAAGTTTGAATTCCAAGATAGGGTTAAAAGGTTGCGATTGCATGCGAAGCTGCTTATAGTCGACCGTGGTGCGGCTTCNNNNATAGTCGACCGTGGTGCGGCTTCGAGCCCTGTCGCAGGCATTATTTTTCTTACTTCATTTTATGTCATATTTTTGGTACTGTTCTTATTTAAATTTGACAAAAAATTTAATATAAAGTAGAAAACTAAATAAAAGCATGAAAATAAATATATTTGATTTTTCGGAATCTTGCACATATAACGTGATCCTGGCACTCGAACCTCTAGATCATAAATGGCTTCAACATTTTTGGCAATTAAAATGCGCTATTTATTGGAATAGAGATGCTGAAAAATTGTGTGTTTTAATTCATATATTGCAATCGAAAAAGTTTTGGAGAAAAGAAAATACAATCTTTAAATTACAGCTTTAACAGTTTATTATTTGATTTCACTCACATTTCCGTAACGTTCGTGTCAATGTCAGGTGATCAATACAGATGAAAATCTATTTAAAATAAAAGTTAAATTACAAAATACATAAGCAATATAAACTTTTATATACCGTCTCGGAAAATGTAACTGAAAACCAGCAAAGCTAAAACCGTCCTACTTTATGGAGAGGCCAGCCTTCTCGAAATATTGTATACAAGTAATTTTGGCTCTGTCTTTTTTATACCCGGTACCCATAGGGTACAAGGGTATTTTAAATCAGTGCCAACCGAGAATGTATGAGGCAGAAGGAGGCATCTACGACACTATAAAGTATGCATATTCCTGATCAACGTTACCAGCCGAGTCGATTTAGCCATGTCCGTCCGTCTGTCAGTCTGTTCGTCTGTTCGTGTGAAACATCAGAGATCAGCGCTATAAGAGTTGGAGCTACCAAATTTGGTGAAAATATTCAAATCTGTTGCATGCAGATCTAGATTAAAAATTTTCCCACACTCACTTCTGTCCTTGAAGTCCATGAATATCGTATAACTAAGCTATAGTCGTGATTTTCTATTTAAAGAAAATAGATACATACATTTTTTTGTATCGAAAAGACTTGACTGTAGCTTTCCTACTAGCTTTTTTATACTGGTTGTAAACTAGTATTTATTCTTTAATTCAGAGAAAAACTTTAATGTTATAATGTTTAATTTTAAAACAACTATTTATATGTAGAAGCCCGGACATGATTAAACGAAAATTTCCCATTCAAGTTCATTTAAGTTTTAACTTAATATGCTTGACAACTCATACTATTTTCCAAAGGTCATTTTTACAATAAGTTTCAATCCTTTTTTTTTCGTCCGTAAGATATAAAGTAGTGAGTATAAAGTAGTATAAAGATAGCGTCCTTTCTTGATTTTATTTAAAATTGCTTAATTTAAAAGATTGTTTCTTTCGTATCATGTATCTAGTACAGTGGTGGCCTGGCAACATATTGGAACTGCATAGAACCAAGTGAAAAATAGGCAGATTTTGTTATTAAAAGGGTATAGAAAAAAGAGGCCGGTTCTACGCTGTCAAAGTAACCGTAGATCTTCAGATCAATAGCTTTCGACTCGGTTGCTAAGCTAAAGATAAGCGGCGGTCTAGCGAACGAGTAGAACAAACAAAATAGAAAACTAATTTACACTGCAAAAAATTATAGATACATAACTCCTCCCCTCTTTAGAAATATTAACGTCCTTGTTAAAGTTTACAATTTAAATTTACAAGTATGATTCAATATAAGAAGTAGCTGTATTATAAGATTAAATATAAATTTACAAATCTTAGAATGTTGAGTCCCATAAATAAAGAAAAAGATTGAGTTTGCACTTTTGATCCATTTTCAAACTTCTTTATTCAGATTGTCGTATTGAACTGATTGTATGTTACAGATTTTGCTTAAATTAAACCTTCGCTTCTTGTCTTATGTTTAAGTATTAGTGTAGTGGATGGCGTGATCGCGCAGAGATCTTAATTGCATCGGATTGTTTACGTAACTGATCCCAATGGATTTAGTGAAAGTGTTCATGTGTGTGTGTTCAGTGTGTTGATCCATGCTTATTGGATTTGAGTTTCTGTTTATGGAATGCTCGAGATACTTAATTGTTTAATTTTGATCCAAGCTTATTCGGTTTGAGGTTTGGAATGTGCGAGAGACTAAAGTGTCAGATCAATGAATTTATCTAGTAACAAAAGTTTTCAATTGAGATTTGCTGATGGATATTTTACTAAATAAAAATCTCTTTTGCTTTTACATTTGCTTTATTTTTATTTTTTTTTCAAAACTAAATTTTATAAATTTAAGTTTTTTTAGAGGAAGCAATTTTTTTATTATTTTTTTTAGTTCTATTTTAAAGTCATATTCGTTAAGTTTTATTTTCCACCTTCGTAATTTCATGTTGGGCTTTTTAACATTTGTAGCCAAGCCAACGGTCTGTGATCGGAAATGACTTTAAATTGTCTCCCAGAAAGATAACAACGGAAATATTTGGTAGCCCACACAATTGCCAGAAGTTCTTTTTCTGTAGTTGAGTATTTACACTCGTGATCGTTTAAAGTTCGACTTGCAAAACAAATTAGGTTTTTGTCTTGAGATAAACCTATTGCTAAATCGCTGATATCTGTGGTCAGAGTAAACATTTTATTAAAGTCGGGATAAATAAGAATAGGATCGCTAAGTTTTAAGATTTTTAATTCGTTAAATTCGCTTATATATTCACTGTTATTTATATTTATTACATTTCCTTTTTTTAAACATGTAGTATGTAGGTTTAGCGTTTTTAGCAATATTTTTAATGAATTTTCTATAAAAGCCACATAAACCTAAGAATGATTTTATTTGTATTTCTGTTTTTGAAATGGGGTAATCTATTATAGCTTTTATCTTGCAGGGATTAAGTCTTATACCAGTGGGTGAAATTATATGTTCAAAAAAATTAGTTTCTCGTTTTAAGAACTCAGACTTATCTAATTGTAACTTTAAATTTCCATCTCTAAATTGTTGAATAACTTTTTCTATAGAGAGAATATGCTCTGGCAATGTTGTAGAAAAAATTACGATATATATAATATTGACATTTTCCCAATTTGTCCAATATTTTATGAATATTTGAAATTGGAAATCTTTTATCAATTGTATGAAAGTTTAATGTCTATAATCAATAAACAGACGAAATTTCTTGATCCCAGAACTATCATCTTTTTTCGGAATTATCCATATGAACTACAATACTTTCTAATTATGCCTTGCCTTAACATATCATCAATTTACCTATTAACTTCATCCCTATAAATATATGGATATCTATTTGATTTTTGATAGACTGGACTTTCGTATTTTGTTTTTATTACATGTTTTATGGTATGTGTCAAGGTCAATCGTTACCCTCAACAAATTATAAATCAGTATAATTTTTAATTAAATTTGTTATTGCATTTTTCTTCTCTTTCTTTAAATGATAGACTCGGATTTTATTAGACTAATTTAACTCCTCAGTAATGGCATAATTGAAATCTTTATCTTTGTTGGTTTTGTCCAAATTTTCGACGTTCCCATTTACTATCATATTTTCATTTATAGCTTCATCTGTATTTTTTACAGTTAAGTCTATGTTCTTAAGTGAAATTAAGAGTCATGTAATTTAATTTAACATATTTTTCTTTAAAGTGTATCTTGGCTTCATCTCTTACAATTAAAATATCATATCTAGTATAAGTGTCATAAACGAATAGCTTCAATTTTCCAAGTTAATCTGTCAATGTATCAGCATCAAATTTTTTTACTTTGTTCAATATGATATTTACCATCATTGCAAATATTACCTTTGAATTTGTTTAGTGCAGTGGGGAATTATTTATTATATCTGGCTTAATTAAACTAATTCTTGAGCCTGTGTCTACAAGGCAATTGTATTCTATATTATTAATTTTTAATTGAATAGTGGAATTCTTTGATCTTACGATGCTTGTACTTGAAAATTTTTGGAAATATCCATTGGATCTACTCGTTTGAATTGACCTGATTTTGATTTTGATATATTTTGATATTTTCTATTCTTGTAATTATTTTGAAATCTATTATTATCAAATTGTTGATTTCTGTCTAGCCTAGATTGATTCTTGAAAAAATTTTGGGCTTGGATCAGCTGGCCTTGGTTTTGGATATGGAATATTATTATTTAAATTATAAATATGATTTTAAAATAATTGATAATTAGAGTTGTGATTGGGAACACCTGAGAATTGAGCATCATACTGAATTTGAGAGTTATTGTAATATNCATATATTCCTAGTTCTTGAGCGACGCGTCTTGATTTACTGACTGACTTAATATCAAATCTGCAAACTGACATAAAAATTCTGTCTGGTAATTATAAATAAGCGGCGGTCTAGCGAAAGAGTAGAAAAAAAAAATAGAAAACTAATTTACACCTCAAAAAATGATAGATACATAACTTTCTCAGCGTATGCCGGCAGAGGGGGCACCACTGATCTAATATTTTCAACAAAAAATATAATATATTACAGTAAAATAAGACTACGGTTTATATTTTGAGAAAGTTTTTTATAATAATTGTTTTATATATAAAATTTATTGTCTATATAGTTTCCAATATTTTATGTATTAAGTTCTAAAGTGATTCATAAATCATAAAAAAAATATCCTGACATTTTTTCAATTTTAAATAATCCCCATCAAACTGCTACTTTAGGAAAAGCAACGCGCTATTTGACATTTATGCTCTTTGATGAAATTTTTGAAATTAATTAATTTAAGAGCATTTTATTTTGACGTGCCTCAACTAACACCGATAGTTTTTATATGTATTGTAAAACGGCTTGAGACTTATCTGTCGTATCCAACGTAGAGTTCTAAGAATGTTTGAATGTTCTTTGAATGTTTGTTTGAATGAATGTTGTTTGTTGTTGACGTTGTTGACCGTTAAAAACTGTACTTCTGCGGTCTATCGCCAAGTGTATAAGAGCAATAAAATAGTTTGACAAATGAATTAACTATTTAATGTAATGTATGTAAATATATAAATATTTATTTCTAATATTGACGATTTATTTCAGATCAAATATCATTGAAAACTAGCCAAGTAAATGATCTCACAGAAAAATTGCATGAAAAACAGCGAGAAGTTCATAGCTTTAAAAAGCAATTGGAATCTGTACATTCCGAAAAAATGATGCTGCAACGTAATTTAGAGAATACAACACAAGAAAGAGATAATTTTCGGATTTTACAAGCCGTACGTTTTTTAATTTTCCTTAACATGATTCCTAACACATTCTTTTATTTTCTTAGAAATCTGGCTACCAAATTCAACAACTTACAACGGAAATTAGTTCTAATGAGGTTAAAATAAATTCATTAAATTTAAAAATCGAACATCTTAATAATTACATAAAGGAACTTCAATCTGAGCTTAAAAATAAGGAGAATTTGGTTGCTGGGCTTCGCAAAGATATGAGAGAAATGAAATCAAAAAATGAAATGTTAGCTAAGGCTATTTCCAATGATGAGCTTAAGTTTATGAAGATGCGTCATGAGCTGGAGGAAATGAGAAAGGAACGGAATTTGGTTGGATTACAAATAGTCCGCCGAAATGATGAAATTGTTGTCATCAAAGAAAAACTGCAAATTGCTCAAAATGCACTCGATAACGGAACAACGCAATACAATCAGCGAGTGGAAGATATACGATTATTAAAGAAAGAGATTTCGAACCTTCATACTGAAAGCGAATGTCTAAAACACGCTATTAAAAGTACTGCTGATATGAGAAAAGAAATTGTGCGCTTGCAACGAGCTCTTAATCAAGAGCGTATTCGAATACGTGCTCTTACCGAAGATGCAAAAACACCAACAGGAGTGCATCGCTGGCGTATATTGAAAGGTGAAGATCCCAAAAAGTTCGAATTACTTGAAAAATTGCAAATTCTACAAAAGTAAGTTTAGAACGCGATAATATTAGCCATTTTAAAAAATTATAATTTCATTAATAGGCGCGCATTAAAGCAGTCAATTGAAAACTCAAACATAAAAAATAAATTGGCAGAAGCACAAAAGAATAATGAGACCCTGAAACGTACTCTATCACATATGCCTACCTGGGAGATAAAACACCGATTAGTTGTACAACAGGTAAACAAAGGTTTCAACACTATATTAAATAGCCTTATTTTCATTATGTACTTCGATACTTAAAAGTATTATTACTGCAGCCTTTAAATGATTGGAGTTATTATTTTGTTTAATAATTGAGATTTTCACGGTCTAGAGCAAACTATATTTGTGTTGGTATTACTAGAGTCATTCATATTTTTTCGACCACTTGATTAAAATAGTTTAATTAGTTCGGATATCTCTCTCTCATATATACATTTTCATGAATACAAAATACGTTTCCACTCTACGGGTATTGTGATCCTTCAACAGAGATGATGTGTCTAGACTCTAACTAAAAATCTACTTTTTAAAAATTTAGCTTAATTATGCTTTTTTTCTTTTTGCTACTTAAAGAGAAATGTCATTTTTGATTGAGGTAAGTTGTGGTTAAAACTATTTGTAAACTTAAGTATCCTAAAGCTCTGCAGATCCAAGTCAAGGAATAACAAGTTTTGAAGCCAGCTAGAATAATGTAATGCTACCCCTTTTATTCATATTTGTTTTCTGTATCTCTATTCCAAATAAAAAGCGCATTTATGTTGATACGAATTTAGTGTGACAAATACCGCTTTGTAGGTTATATAGAATATGGCCTAGATGTCGATTTGTTTTCCCTTTAACACACAAACAACAAGTAGAAAGATACAGTCGTGTGTGACTGACTGTGAGATACCCGGCACCCAAAACATTGTGGGTGAAACTAAAATTCACATAGACTTGTCTCTTTCACTTTCTTTAAATAAACTCAAATTTATGAAAAACGTAAACAGAACGAAAGGCAGAAGGAAATGTTGACACATACGTTGAACAACACCCAAAAAACACAAATGTTCCTAGGAATATGTTAAGTAACATTTTTGTGCTGCCAACTCAAATGTAGATGTTGCAGAAGCTCAGCATACAAAGAAACTTTTTTATTTTTAAATACCTCCTATGCTTATCATCAGATTTCATTCAATTTTTTAGAGCACTTCCGCACAAAAAAAAATTATTTCATATCCATTTACTTTAAATGGACTATAGCTCAGCTATATGTTTTTCATTGATTTCGTAGGCAGAAGTAGGCATGGCCAGAAAAGAAACTTGATCTGCGTGCAATCGATTATAATGTGGTCACCAAATTGTGTAGCTCTAGCTCTTTTACGTTTTAGAATATAAATCTAGACAATGCGATCGCACCCTCTCTTGATTCCTGCGCCTTTTATTCCGACCTATAACTATAATATAAATGGAAAAAAGAATACGTTGTGTATAATATATATATAATATCTGGAAAAACTCCAAGATATCGAATTTTTACGAAGTTGAGATTTTAATGCGAAATTGTTAGAATAGGAAGGTTTCACTATCCTTCAAAATATTATAATTGAAAACGCCATAGTACCCACTAAAATGAAATGCCAATATTATTGTATGTGCACTTTTCTGTGTCTGCAAAATTATCGAAGGTCATACACATTCTTATTTCGTGTAAGTCGAAATTCTTCAAATGCAAAAAAAATAATAATACACATTTACTAAGATGATAATAATAAAATTATTGCACCTTCTTTTCATACATAAATAATAATTGCTTTTATGAATGCAAATTGTCATAAAAAAAATATGTTTTATCAAAATCGGACGATTATATCGACGTCTTGGCTTTTGTTACATTTGTTGTTTTGCTATATTTGCTGAAAGTACCGCTCTATCGTGGCTGCGCTAAGCAAGGGCTATGGTCAAATCTTTAGGTTTTACTAGAAAGATAAGGGCTATGGTCAAATCTTTAGGTTTTACTAGAAAGATATTTGTTCTCCCCATATTGGTACCCGGTACCCATAGGATACAAGGGTATTATAAGTTAGTGTCAATCGAGAACTTATGTAACAGGTAGACGGAGGCTTCTCCTTCTCTCTTCTCTTCTTCAGCGTCTCCAGCCAAATCGATTTAGCCATGTCCGTCTGTCCATCCGTGTGAAACAAAAGATACTATATGAGATAGAGCTACCAAATTTGGTGACAACATTCTGATCCATTGCTCGCAGATCAATTTTTTTTCTTAATTTGACCACGCCCACTTCCGCCATTGAAATTCATAAAAACGTTAACAAAGCTGTAGTTGTTATTTTCAGTTTGATGTAAATAGATTAAACAAATAAATCGCCTTGTGCGGACGTTTTCTGAAAATTTTACTATAATCGGATAATATCTTGGGAGTTATTATGAAATAAAGGTGGAATTGTAAGATACGATCTATTAGGCTGCGATCTTGTTTTTATTGTTGTCGATATTCTTATTTTTATTATTTTAGTTTGAACAAAAAAATGAATAAAAAGCAGAAAGCTATGTAAAGTATTGAACAAAACATGAAAACAAAACTTTTAATTTAGCGCGATTTGACCATCTATCTATCGCAGTAAACTGCGTCAATATTTTTTGGTAATTAAAGTGCACTTTTTTATTGGAATAGAGTTGCAGAAAACTAGTGTTTGTGAAAGGGATAGCATTGTCCTAAAAAGATTTCAATCGTTTATTGCGATCGAAGGAGTTTTCGAGTGTCTTTATACAATGTGTCAATTGAAAAAATGTAAAGAAAATTGTTTAACTTTGATAGAATTGCTAACGGGTCTAACTTGCAAAAACAAAGAGCTAAGGGCACTTAGATCCCTGGCCCACATCCAAAGAAGGCGATTGTCATACTACGTATGTATGTTTCGACCACATTTGGTACAAGAATTACAAAAAATAATACAAATTTATTTTGTTAAATTCTTTCAGAATAAATTAAATAAAATTTTGAAAAAACTAAACATGCTAATGCATGCTTGATCGAAGGATGGTTTTGACACCACATCATAAATCCGCAGATAAATTAATGCTGCCCTATAGATCAGAATTGATCCGCAGGTTGACTGATTTTAAAAATAAATGGCGAATCAACTGCAACTGTGGAGCGAAAATTGTGTGGTATAATTTTATGTTTACTCGACGATAGTTTGGCCAAAGCAGATATTGAGCAAGAATTGTAACGGGACTCAGGTTTGCGGTCGTTTATTTTTCAAACGGCATGTGTGTGTGGTTGATCAGCGTGGAATAACAAGCACCGACTACGAATGCGAGGTTTTAGCGCATGGTTTTTCTTGTCTTTTTGGGCAGATGTACTTGCTACGAATTTAAAGTTATGATACCCCTTATGGGTATCGAATTAGGGTGTATGTGACGAAGAACGGCTGGTGAGCCGTACTGCCTTAACTACTGGTGATTGCGTTAATCCACTAATTACAATTGTGGTAGCCTAACGAAGCATGCCAAGTTGCACTTCAGAGTTGCACTGCTTGAATATACGATCTTATTGTGAATTTCCGGTTTTATTTTGGAACTTGGAACTTTGTTGGGTCTAGTGCAAAGTCCGGTCACTGTCGCCAAAATGTGCAGACTTAGCCGAAGTGCAAATTTATTGAGAACAAGTAGAATAGCTTCAGTCGAGTGTGACCGACTGTGAGATACTCAAAGCATTCCGGGTGAAAATAAAATACACATTAACTTCCGATTGAAATTGACGAACACCGAATAGAATCATGTGAAGTCAGAAGACAATCCAGCAGATTTATCATCTAGAGTAAGAAGTTCTAACTAGTTGACTATTTGAGGGTAAAGTTTTGAAATGGCTAGCTGATCCAAAGAAACTCTGGCTTAATGTTTAAATAACAAATAGGATAGCTACTGTAGGGTTACTTTTGTGGAACCCAAGGCCTTGTGGATGAAATTAAAATTCACGTGGAAATGGCTCTTTCATTTTGTCAAAATAGGCATATATTTATGAAACCTTAAACTAAAAAGGACGGAAGATAGAAAGAAATGTTGAAAAATGAAGAAAATATTGCTAGGACTATGTTGTGCAACACAAATTTTACTAGGAACAAGTTGATCAAAATGTTAATGCAGCCAAATCAAATATAGATGTTGCAGAGGCTTAACACATACAGAAACAGTTTTCTTTAATAATTAGAGCTCGTCCACACAAATGCATAAATGACTATGTATTTACCTTAAGCTGAAAGTTACGCCTATAGCTTAGTTATACGATTTTTATGGCTTTCGAAGCCGGAAGTGAGCGTGTTGTCACCAAATTTGGTAGTTCCACTTCTTATAGTCTCTGAGATCTGTGGTTTCACACGAACGGACAGACGGATAGATGGACAAATGGACATGGCTAAATCGATTCGATGGCGCTGATCAGATATATATATAGTTTATGTGGTCGGAGGCATCTCCTTCTACTTGTTACTCACTTTCTCGGTTGGCAATAAGTTATAATACCCTTGTACCCATTGGGTACCGTCTGTGTTTGCTCGATCTCGAATATGTACGCACTAAATTTATGTCTGCGATACTGTGAATAATTCCAACTACTTCACAACGAGCTGGGATAAGGACTTCGGTGGTAGCTAAATTTCCCTAAAACGTTTATCAATATTTTTAATCTCATAATCGTTTTTGTTACTTAGCGTATTAATCGGCAAATGGCCAAGAAACTTAAAACATTGGCAGCTGAACGGTCATTAGATATGGTTGAACTAAACTCCAGGCAATGCTTAATCAATTCGTATGCTGGAAAACTTAACGAAATCGGGGAGTTCCCTTTATCTCCAAATGTGGATATAGACATAAATCCGCAAATTTTAAGTGAACAAGATGAGGTTTCATTATCAACTTTGACATTGGCACCTCAAGAGTTTATGGAATGTGCTCTATTCTCTGACGCTGATACAAATACATCATTAATGTGTAAAAAATTAACTGAACAATAATTTAATTAAAATTTGCAGTTCATTGTAACTTATGTTACAAAATGTAATAAATTGGTTATAGATATCAGGATCGCTAAATACGAGGTTTGTACAACTGTTAATAACACCACACACAAAAATAAATGTTACTGGTATATTGTAAATTGTTTAATTTAAAAAAAAAAAAAAACCTAATGAATATTAGATCGATCGAATATCATTGCCTCAAATTTTAATATATTTTTAAATAGAGACTGAGCCATGGCTTTAGCAACAAGAATATGCGTTCCGATGGAACGACATTCTTAGACGGATTTAGAGCGAACTTCGAGACACTGGCTGAGACAAGATATTTTAACAAGGAAGGTTCGCCTTGATTGCGCATGAGTTCATGAGTATGAGTTCTAGATAAGCTAGAATTTGAGTAGCAAAAATGTTATGATTATTTCGTAATCTTCCTTGTTTGTGTAGGTGGGCAGCGACAGCTTCTACCAAACCGTTCAACAGCTTTCTTGTACGTCAAAGAATCGTCAGCGATGAACGAAATTTGAATAACCGATGATCAAGGATAGTTGAAAGCAAGTGCTATTTAGATATAACTGAGAGAGTTTAGAAACTAAAGAGTCGTATATCACGGAGGTAAAGGCCATTGCGCTTTACCCCGCCATCCAAAATGGTTCAAAAAATTAAAAGGATCTTGGCAAGGAAAGTATAATTCAACTTATAAATTATTTTTAGAAAAAAAGAAATTAAAAGCCATGTAAAACTCTAATACTCAACCACAAATCAAATACCAATAAAGGTACAGATAAAAAAAACAACTACATTATTAATCTTAGCCAAAATTCAGCGTCACTCCCAAATAAAGTGTAAAACTTCAATCTTTGTGCGTCAGGAAGACGCTCTAATACGGATGCTACTAAATATGAATTAATATGTTATTGAAGATTATTTGAATAATGAATATTCGAGTAATTATGCAGTAGTTTCTTTTTGCTATTAAAATATTCAGGTCAAGAATAGTACATTGAATCTAGGTGTAAAACAAAAGAAAAGTAAGGGTGAGTGTTGCAAATATCTTGTCAAATTTGTGATTCTTTTACAGGCATATGAACTTTATATAAAATATTATGAAAAATATCGAATGGAATCATACGAAGTCAGAAGACAACTTCTGAGGTGGAAAGTTTTGAAATGACTGGCTTATCCAAAAGAACTTTGGACGAGGTAGATATCTATAGAAAAAAGTGTATTTTTATTAAACCATTTTAAATGTGGAAGCAAATGATCACTTTTGCAAATTAATAGAATGGTAATCCAGTATAGAAAAACTGACACGTATATTAGGATACATAAATATTTAAATGACAAATAGGACAGCTACTGGCGAGTGTGACCAACTGTGAGATACCAGGCATACCCAAAGCATTGTTCATGAAATTAAAATGTACATAGATATGGCTCTTCACTTTGTCTAAATAAGCTTAAATTTATGAAAAACTTTAACTAAACAGGACGGAGGGCAGAGAGAAATTTTGACAAATGAAGAATAATGTTGCTATGTACATGTTGAGCAAAACCCGAAAAAGACAGGTGTTGTTAGGAGCATGTTAAGCAACATGTTACTGCTGCTAACTCAACTTGAACCCTCAGAACTCTAGGCCATACCCTTACAACATTTTTGGTAACTAAAATGCGATTTTTTTTTTAACAGAATTGGAGAAAACTAATGTGTGTCAATGGGATAGCATTGTCTTAGAATGGTTTCATTCGTTGACTGCGATATTACGTAATAAGCGACGATTACCGCAGTAAATCACTTCAACCATTTTGGCAATAAAAATAACTTTTTAATTGGAATAGAGAGAGAACAAGTGTGAATGAAAGGGATAGCAGATAGCTTCAATGGGTGTTACTCAGTAAGATCATAGAGTATGGTTGTAATAATTTGGAGCATTATTATACAAAGCGAATTAGCCATGTCAATTTCACCAGCAATGCTTTGTGCATCTCAACACTCGACTGTAGCTTTCCTACTAGTTCTGACTTCTTTTTATTTCATAAATATTAATAAAACTAATAAAATGGCGAAAACCTAAAAAAAGTAAGAAAAAAAATATATAACAAAATTGTCCTTTTTTTTTGTGCATCTTCATAAGATGTATCAATTGTATAAAAGGAAAAAAAGTAATTAAATAAAAACGAAAAAAACGGATCCATCTTGCAAAAATTCAACACAACGGGCACTTAGAGCCCTGAATCACAATCAACTACACACGATTGTCGATTGTACGATTGTCATACGACGTTAGTATGTTTCGCTTAGCAATAAAACGGCGCCAAGGCTGCAGAACAGAAAGAGGATGTGCAAGCTGGATTTTTATTATTTAGGCTGTTATCCCCATTGTTGGAGTTGTTTTTGTGGTACCGACCTTTTTTGGAATTTTGTTTCGTTAAATTTTCTTCGGTTTCTATTATTATTGTATTAGTTGTTGTTAGAAAAATTATTATTATAATTATTTCTGTATTTGAATCCACAACCTTTACCTCTCTCGGAATATCATATTGTACTTGCGTTTCCAGTTATTGTCTCCTGATCGTGTTAAGTTTACTGTATTCGCGGTTTTTAGTCATGGTGGATATGGCAGTGTACTTTAATGTAGGCCGTAAATTGAAGGCGTTACTGAATCTATTTTAGGTTCGTTTTTCACCATGAAAAAATATTCCTCATTTAATTGAATGCAACCACCGGCGTAAACAGGGGTCCCTCGAAATTAGCAGGTCATGTTATTTTTTTGTAAATTGTATAAATTTCTGTGCATGCGGTACGATTTAAGTTATCTTGTATTCTCGTGCTTGCTAGCTTGCAAGCTGTGGCCTCTATTTATGTGGACGATTCAACAAAGTGTTACAGTATGTATACAGAGAAAGAATAAAGAATTTACACAACGTGCAAATTATTTACACATTCCAATAACTTTCATTTGTTATTCTCGATTTGGTTAACTAACTTACGTAATTAAATTAATCTGCACTGTGGAATAGGCCTATTGGGGAAACCACAATAAAAAAAACGCGCCAAAACCTCTACCTCTATGGTGGTGTGGAAATGAGGAATGTTTTAAGGTGATCTATTATATTTCTATATTTAAACTTGTATCTCAGCCGAAGTTGACATTGATTGCTTCAGATATATGTAGTTACTGGAGTTATTAGATCGCTGCGGCTTGCAGCCATTTTACCATTCTCAACTACAAAAGGCTAATGGTAGATCGCCTTTAATCATTTCATAAAATTTGTCAAGTGATATTTGTTAAAATAGGGTGCGTAATTTTTTATGTTTGTATTGTAATATTCTACAACAACCGATAGATGTGACTTCAGCTATTTTGTACAGTCCAGTACAATTTTCACCTTTAATTAATTGCTTCACTCAAAAATAAAAACGCGCTAAAATAGTAACAGTGTACATTGACATTACTCGATCAGTTGTGCTAAATCATCGTGCGCATCATAGAAAACAATATATGACGTTTATATGGTCAATTCATATGATTTCAGAATTACTGTTTTAATTTAATCAGGAACAATGGGCAAATTTATTGGAAAATAATATTAAATTCTGCATATAGGACATTATTTGAGATATAGTCATTTATTACGATTTTCATTTTAGGATTTTATCAAAATGGATAGGGGCAGGGCATGAATATATTCAAAAGGCATATAAATCATTCTAAAAAGTAAAAAATTTTTTTACTGAACACCTGTAAATGTTGTAATTCTATACTTGATAATGCTTACACTTTGTGTGGTATTGTACCGACTATAATGAATGCAAAATAAATGGTGTTCAGCTATTTTACGGTGCTTACTTACTGTGCTGTACATACATGAAAAGGTAACATACAAAATTTATTACAAGTAATTATTTTAATTAAAATATTATATAAAATATTTATTATTTCAAGAATGTTACTAGAACTTTCGTAAGAAGCGGAGCTAGAGCTCTGGGAAAATTTAAATAAGTTGTATGTATCATGGAAAAACATCTTAAAATACTGGATTAAACAAGTGCATAAATATTTTAATTAAATAAGTGCATAACAAAATGGCTTTAGTGGCATACATGACCGTTCACATGCGGTGGATATCATACAACTCGATTATGTCTTGACTGGATTTGACCGTGAACTGTTTCCCGTTGTCGGAGTGGATCACCTCTGGTAAACTAAACTTGCAGGTCACCTCATGGACCAGGAACTCGATGACATTGGATGTCGTGGCTCCCTTCATAGACTTCAGGAATGTGAACTTAAAGAGCGATCTACCTCGATGACTTTCCCAATAAATCAATATATAATTAACTTTGAGCCTTCGCTTCTTAGCATTGGACGCACTAGTGCCCAACAAAGTTACAAGCATAAGTTGTCATTCCGGACAGTAATATTGCAGTGTCTTCTTAATGCCTCCATGTCCCGATGTCGATTGATCATGAGCCGTTGCGATCAATCATGCCGAATGCTGGGATGCTGGTATTCAAAGTTACCATGTCCATCAATCGACTTCATCTTCCAACCTATTGAGTCCTAGGCGTTTAAAGATAGGGTTACCTTTCACGAGTACATCCGATAATCGTTCCAGTTTTTTTTTTGTCTTATCTCAAATTTCTTTGTACTCTACAGGTTCGAATTCTGTCATGGCGAACGCAAGGACTTCATCGACATCTAGCTCCAGCTCCTCTACGCATCTGTACAACGTATTGATCATCACTTTCTCGGTCCTTTCCGGTGAAGTATCTGAGAACCGAAGCTTTGCAGTCTTAACGGCCATCGAGTCAGACTACTGCTATACTTAATTTTTCTGGCCAGTGATACTTATGATGCGCCCTAAAATCCGGCTCTATAAAGTTCAGGGAGACGAAGGTTTAACCTTTCCATGAGTCGGCATATTCTATGCGCCGCTTTGCAAAAGACATCAGGATGAATTAGAATAGAGCATTCCCAAAGACTGTGAACGCAGACTTATTGGATCCAAATCTACCTCCGAGAACGCAATCTTCAAGTCTACACTAGAGATAAAACATGTCTACTCGATTCTGATCAAGATTCTTTCGATACAAGCCATTTCTCATGGCATTCGATATTTTATACGGTTCCAAATATTCTCCAGTAACCTTTTTTCCTGCAAAAACTGTGCCCGACGTATAGCGACTATGTCTATAGGATTTGTGGTTTCCGCTTTAGGTCAAAATGAGTTTTGAAAGAATTCTATGCATGTAGCATTTCGAAGTTAAGTTTTGTCTTTGCTGGTTAAAATTTAAATACTGATTACTTCTATTTTCTTTAATCTTCTATTAATACTGATTTTACTGTCTTAATCCACTCGTCTGGCAGTAGTTGTCTAGACGTTTTTGATTCCGTTTTCCTTCATGTGCTTTGTAAACAATTCGCTGCAAACGCGGATCTTCTATCCGAAACCATCCGCACTATATTGCCAAACATTTCTGGCCACTTTCCGATCTTCTTCAGCGTTTTCACGCAGCGTGTAGTATTTGTTGGAAAAGCCATATAAATTACGTTCGTGAGCAAGAAGGATGCTCAACAAAGTCCAAAACTACAAGAACTATATATGAACTATACTGATGAAAATATTCAACGAGTTGAGGAATTATATTAAAAGGACAAGTTAACCAGACGAGAAACCCAGATATGAGAAAATAAGAATTAAAAAAGAGAGAAAGAAATTTCGGGAGATGAAGATCACTGCTTTTTTGAAGGCATTTCGGCATGGTCAGGGTTTTTGAATCAGAAAGAAGTGTTCTAAACATGCTGGAAGCTACACAAAAATGCACTTATAGCACAAAGGGCATTGGGATCGTATTAGACGACAACGATGAATGTATTGCTGCATGTTAATTAAATTTGAATGACAAGGATAACAGAATTACGGGTCCATTTTAAATACAATAAAATTTGTGTCGAGAACTATTATGTTTCAAGAAAAAAAAATATACACGATATCAGGAATACCAAAGGAATCGCAAAGGTTGCAAGTATGGTAGACCCCACTACGAATTTCAACACATGAAGAAATAAGCAAAGTCAACTGAAATACCTAAAACTTTAAAAACCTTGACTGATAAAAGAAGTGTCATAAAAGACTAGAAAAAGTCGCAAGAGTCCCAAAAAATGACAGATGAGCGCATACATTTGCACTTGATTCCGCCAGCAAGTCCTCACCTTGAAGGTATTTTGAAAACTGGGACAAAAGCGTTGCAGACACATCTATGGCAACTCTTATATACAATTTCAAAACAGGCCCCTTTGTCAGTGGAGGTAGTTAATTCTGGAATGCATTAATGCGAGGCCCAGCCATTTGAAGACGGCAATTTTTTGCAGTAGGTCAGTCGGGCGTGCATTCTGAGAAGAATTCAGAACAATTTTCAGCTCTGACGCACTTTGTCTGTCCTTTTCTATAGCAACGTTGAAGACAGTATTCAAATTCTCCACGATATAAGCAGCCAGCACCAGGCGGCTAGAAAAGTAGATGGACGTATAATTTCAGCATCTAACCATTCGTCAAACTGTTTTTCCACATACTTCTGTTTGGCAATTGCGAATAAACTCAAATGATTTCGTCATCAGACAGCTTGACTGTGACCTCTGCAACTAAATTCACTTAGTTGTACTTCTTGTTCAGCACCAATACCTATAACATTGCGTACTGTGGAACAGGATACATTTCATTACTTGTATTTGTATAATATTATAAATAAATCACCTGATTTGGTTCCTGACAAGCTTTCTTAAATAACGGGAAAAAACGACAAAGAAGAATTGATCTCGAAAAATAAAAAAACAATAAGGAAAGCTGTAGTCAAGTGTTATCGACTGTGAGATATTCGGTACCCCAAGCATTGTTGGTACAATTAACATCACCATTTCACTTTAGCTAAATTTGCTACATGTTGAGAAACACCGAAATAAGGAAAATGTTGCTAGGAACATGTTAAAGAACATCCACTTCAACACTCTTTTCTTAACAAAAAACTGTTGTGCTTAGTGAGGGACTCGATTCGCGGTAAAAGTTTCCAGTTGAACTCCATCTACAACACCCAGTATACGTTGGCAGAAACTGCTTACAGCCGTAGTTGCTCGCATTACATCTTTGATTTTCGTCCCATACCGAAAGCCATGAAGGATATAAAAATTTCGCTTATCTAAATTTAATTTTAAACATAAGCGGTGATAAACGATGTTATAGATCCGTCATTTAAAATTATTCTTCCTCTTCTCCCTGACTGCTTTCTTACTAAAGCCCCACCTGAACATAGATGATCGTTAATAATTAAAAACACATAGAAATTGGCAAAAATTATGAAAAACTTGACAAATGAAGGCAAATGTTGCCACATGTTGAGCCACACGGAAAACAGACACATGCTGCTAGGAACTTGTTTGACAACACCAACACAAATATGGATGTTGCAAAAGTCTCGCATATACATGCAAAGGTAAACGATGTAATATCCTTTTCACACACACTTGTTCCTCTCTATTCCAATCAATAAGCGCATTCTGAGTGCCAGGTTCGCGTTACTTTAGAAAAATATTAGTTTGAATCCGATTTTTTTGTTTAGTTTTTATTTATTTTATTTTATTTCCTTGCTTAGTTTTACTCCTTTTTATTCAATAATGCATATTTGTTTAATCTATTTATCTTAAACTGAAAATAAGAACTATAGCTTTGTTAACGATTTTAAAGATTTTTGCGAGCGGATGTAGGCGTGGGCAAATTTTGATAAAAACTTGATCTGTGTGCAACAGATTACAGTGTTGTCACCAAATTTGGTAGCTCTAGATCTTTTAGATCTGATGTTTTACACGGACGGACAGATGGACATGGCTTAATCGACTCTACTGGTGGCTCTGGTTAGGAATATATATACTCTATAGAGTCGGAGATTTTTCCTTTTACCTGTTTCTCGGTTAGCACTAATTTTTAATACCCTTGCACCCTATGGGTACCGGGAATAATTATAATTTTCTCCTGCAGCCACTAACTTCTACTAAGCATTAGAAGTATTTTTAAATGTTTTGTTTTTAAAGAAGTCGATATAGTTTGACCCGCTTAGCTAAACATTCCCTCTGATTCCGTAGAGAAAGCCGGAATGCAGAGGTAAGACTTGGCGACTTCCACCAAGCTGGGGTATTCCCACCCTTTAATTCTTTATTATGAATTGACATTTTTCCTGACCTATTTGTCGCCAGAAACATAATGTGTGGCATACTGAAACATGTTTATAAACTAGCATTTTACATTGAGCAGATTTATTTCGTCCGCTCTTAATGAAGTCAAAAATATTTTGCATTTATTAACCGCAATTTAAACACATCTTGTCACACAAGATTTAGGGACCAACCAAATATTTACCAGTGCTGATTAAATTTTTTTCGACAATACAATGCACGTTTTTGATATGAATATCACGAATTTTATAACGACTGGCTTTTTTGTACTTCGGGTTCTAACATCTTAAGGGCAAAAATGTCTCGTTTCTGCAATATTTCTGAACGCTGAACGTATGTGGCGATCAATTTTTGCCACTGCCCTCTTAATATCAATCCTATGCCTTGAAGTGGTCTCAAACGTCTTATTCCTATCAAACCAGATGGATATTTTGGCCTGAGGATCTTTAAAAGACTTATAATTAGCTTAGGTTGGTCTTTATTTCAATTTGGCAGTCTATCGCTGGTACGCTATTTATGATATGATTCGGAACATATTATATACCGACACCTGAATCTATCCGGAGTACGTGTGAAATATTTCCATATCTCCGAAACAAAAGTCTTTTTGCACGCTAACAGCTGATCTAGGGTAATCTTTTCACATGTGTTTCTCTTTGTTGCAACTAAAGCATTTCATTGCAGCTCTGCAATCCGAGCGCAGATGATCAGCAGATCCACAATTTAAACAATGGCTCTTTCTGTAGTCAAACTCGTGCTGCTTGTACCGATTCTGCGTTTATTATTTATCGTTCGGCTGGTACGGCTAAGTTACTTGTACTCTTGGAACTATTCCAGCTTGTGCTTGTATTCCGGTACCTATATTGTACAAGGGTATTATAACTTAGATCAAGCTTGTTTCAAAAATTTGACTACACCCACTTTAGGCCCCGAGAGCCTTGAAAAGCGTATAAATATTCTATAGTAGCTCCGATTTAAAGTAAATAGATATGAAATAAATACATTTATGGGGACGTGCTGTAAAAATTGTAGTGGAATCGACTGTAGCTTTCCTACTTGTCTTGATCTCGGAGCTGCTTATAAATATCTGCGTTTCGCTATTTTCTTCGTTTTGGCAAAAGCCATATGTATATATGATTTATGTTTAGACCGTTAGCAGCAGCATTCAGCTCGAAGTTATCAAATCAATTCTTAACCGGGGTGGATTCCCCATCAAACTTCGGAACTCCAGATTAAATTAAATAGATTAAACAAATAAATAGCCTTGTGCGGACGATTTCTGAAAATTCTGAAAAATGTCCGTCTGTCCGTGAAACAACAGATCCCAGAGAATGTCAGGGCTAGAGCTACCAAATTTGGTGAAAACATTTTAATCTGTTGCACGCAGATCAAAATTTGCCCACTTTCGCCCTCGATAATAATGGAAAACGTTGAAAAAGCTATAGTTATTATTTTCGGTGTACAGTAAATATATTTAACAAATAAACAGCCTTATGCGGATGTTCCCTAAAAATTTTAGTACAATTTGATAATAAGCAGCTTTACTACTATAGCTTTCTACTATATAAATGTCTGTTATTCTTATTTTTCTTATTTTTTGTTACAAATAACTTAATAAATAAAGGAAAGAAAAATAGTGCCTGAGACAGGCATGCTGTGAAGCTGCTTATAACCGACCGAGTCGCTATTTTTTTTAAATTCTTCTTATTCAATTTGATCGTTAATATTCTTAATTTAATTATTTTCGTTTAAAAAAAAATTGAAGATGAAAAAGGCAAATACTTTGATTTTGCGAGAGTCAAACACACGCCAATCATACAAAAAACGTGTCCCTGACATTCAGACTCCCAGGCCATACCAGATATTACATATTTGGCGGCGATTGTCACAATAAATAGCTTCAATATTTTTGGCAATTAAGGTGTTCCTTTTTATTGGAATAGAGTCGCAGAAAACCATTGTTCTAAGAATTTTAAGTTGGTTGTCGGTTTGCACTGGAGCGTTTTTATGAAATATATCAATTGAATATAGAGAGGAAAAACTTAAAAAGCATGTTAAATAAAAATGTAATGCAAATTTTTTGAACTTCGCCGGGATTAGTCACCAATATTTCTTGCAAAAACGCAGGCCAACTTTAAATAATGAGCATCGATTGTCATAAGACGTATGTATATTTCGACCACGTTTGACAATAAAATGGCGCCAAAACTGCTGATCAAAAAGATCATTTGCAAGAATAAAATAACAAACTTCATCTTGTTAAGTTTTTTCGCATTCCAGAACTAAAATTAAATGTATTAGTTAAATAAAAAGAAGAAAAACGACACAAGCCAAAGAATCAAAAATAAGAGAAAAAAGAATTTTCAAGGGTTTGGCACACATGCCGATCTTGCAAATGTAATGTGAAGCAGCGATTAACACAGTAAATAGCTTCAACGTTTTTCAACAAGTTTTCGGAAGAAGATATTGCCTCTAGCATATTCCTTCTTGACACAGGAAGCCTGAATTTAACTGGAGGTAGACTCGAATATTTGTGACCAAGCACACTCTCGGTATCGTCCGATGGAGTATTCTATTCCACCTAAGATTGTGGGAATTTTATGAGGAGAGTCGGACTTCTTGCAGAATCTTCTACAAGCCATACTCTTGGCCCAGACATAGCCAAACCTCTGCACTTGTTGCCCGCTGCTCTCACATGGATAGTGTAGTCGCACTACTGTGATTCATTATATGTACTCTTCGGCCTACGACCCAACTAGCGTAGCAACTAGAAACAAAAATACACCTTCAAGAAAATTTAGCCAGTGCTGTAAAACCAGTGCTGTGAAGGTATCGCTTTGGAAAATGGATTGGGTGAGATTAAAACTCCGATCAGGAAATATTCAATAAATAAGATTTGGTCGGCCTTTTCGAAATTAAAACTTTTATATTAATGGGAATGCGATATGAGCCAATATGGATGAGCCATCGATATTAAATCAGAACGATTATTAAAATTTATTGAAAACATGAAATCTGTACAAGCAATGCAAGTACAATCTACATCAAGCTTTCTTCTTGAATTTATAATTTTAGCCAAACCAAGCCACATGTTCACCACTACAAAAAAGGTTGTCCGATATGTTCAAAGACGCTATAAATGACAGCGGTTAAGATTGAAGTAATAAAGTTTTCAGCGTTTGACGATACTGGCAGCGAACACACTCTGATACAAGAATCTTTTTCACCGGAGAGATCTATTTGACAGCACTATAGTAAAACGTCTCCTAGGATTTCGGGGATCGATGGAGAGTAGGTAAGGGTATCAGCGGATGTGAAAATTAACTTCAAATTAGCGAGTCAGCTAGGTATATATAATGAAGCCCAACAAAGGTCGTTTTGCACTATTATTGCTGTTGTTTTTATTTTTCAAATTTTTGTAACAATGAAATGGTTCTGCAATATATGCAGAGGCTTAGCACGTCGGGTTCAAGGGTTCATTGGCCAGATGTATTTAATTGACCTTTCATTGGATTGACTTGGAATGGTTTGTTCTCTGATTTTCATTAATGGGCTTGATGTCCTCTTTGTTCTAATGCTTGTTTCTTTTTTAGCTTCTTATTTACAGTTTTGTATACTATAGTCATAATTAATTATATGCATTTATAATTTCATGTAGGCCGACATGGGCAAGTGCATGTGCTGGCACATTTAGGAAAAATATTTATATGTAAATTTATAATTAGTCGGTCACACTCAACTGTAGTTTTTCTTCTATTTGTATCTTTTGCCAAAATTGAAACTATAGATAAGTTTTACAACATTGGCATATGTATACCCTCAGCTCAGTCGCTGCCTTAAGTAGAGCAGACGCTGACGGTCTGACGCTGACTTTAGGGTGCTATTGCCCGGAGGACGCGGATAGCGGCCCTTGCACCGGATGCGCTTGCAAGCTTTGGCAAATTTCATTGGCCAATTCTTTATGTGTTAACTTACCTAAGAAAAACACAATGGCGAGAGCAGAGTTTTTGGTCAATTGAAAAAGTTTGACTGAAGCCTCATGGGCATGAATAGCTTTCTCTGGAATATGTTCAAATTCAATCAAAGTCGGTGGCGTTAATCACTGCGCTTATAAGTGCAGCTTATCTGTTTAGCAGAGCTGTATTATGAGTGCAAGCTTAAAATAAGCATGCACTAATAAAGATAACTGGAGCTATTGCCTATGTCAAGCTTTTGCGCTATTTTACCGAATTTCTGTCTTCCTAGTAACTTTCCAGCATGGAAGGGATACCAATGCTTTGCTCTGCCTGCCGGGCTGCAGACTTTGGTGGTGATGACGACTTGTGGACAGCTCTTTTGATGGTATGAGCATCCTTGGCTTTGAAGTTGAGGTGGTTTGTGCGTCCCTTGAATACCCTGTGTGGCCCGGAACAGGTTCTTAGCATGATATTTATATCCGTAAACTTTTCCCAGCGGCATTTCCTAGATCATACAAAGCATTCTCCTGTAGGCGTAAAACGACACATCGAACTCGGTTGTATTCTCCTACGCATGCGAGTTCCAGCGAGTTTCATAGCTAAAGCTTCGTAAGGTGCATGCTATGTACGGATCGGTTTCCACTTAAGCCTTCATTTGCCTATGGCATATTTATATACTTATGGCACTAGTCACAACCGTTTTTAAAAGGTATACATTTAAAAATCAATAATTGAAAGTTAAATTAATTTACTTATAAAATTGAGTTTGGAAGATTTTGAGATGGTGTTATTCTATACCTATTGAAAATATCGCTTCACATTATTGAAAGCAACTTGAATTTTGACTTCTTCGGATTTAATCCTAGTCCATTAATTTTTGCCGACTGACTAAATATTTACAATTCGCTATTAGGGACATGAATACACTCAACTATACTACAAATATATATATATCCTCTTTAATAAAATTTGGATATTGTTTATTAAAATTCAACGGTAGTTGCTTAAAATCAAGAAAATCTAAGTTAGTGTGGTGTTCGATCAACGAATCATCGAGAGAGTGACCGCCTGGTTGTAGTCACAATGCAATCGACTACTCCGTTCAGTAAATTTTTCAGAGGGAGAGACAGAGACTAGTAGTTGGGACCTCTTCTGGTGGCTTTGGCCACTCCTCTACCACTTCCAGATTCCACACTCGGTCTTCCTGACGCTTGATTCATCCCGAATAGTTTTCTGTACTCTGCACCTGTCTTATATATATATATATAGTCCTATATGGCCCCTCTACTTCTTCAATCTTTTCAACTTCGTAGCGCCCTTGATAATTTATTTTAACTACTTTATATGACCCTATAAACTTTCCTTTCAACTTCAAATCTGTACCGTACTGCGTGCTTCTTATAGCAACTAGATCATTCAGTGCAAACGTCATTTCAATCATTCTTTTAGAGTCAAAAGCCCTTTTGTTTTGTGTTTGGATATTTTTAATATTCTCTCTTGCTTTTCTTCGCAATTTGTCCCTCTCATCGTCTAACTCTGAATTTATACACTCCTGAAATATATTTTTCAGCTCAACATTATTAGGAGCACGCATATCAAGTCCTGTTAGTAGCTTAAACGGAGAAACTTTTGTACTCCTCGGCTTAGTATCATTAATTATTTGCTGCACCCTGCCTACATGTTTATACCAGTACCCTGGGTTTTCTTGACTCATATTCGACAGCATAGGGACTACTATTTTGTGCATGCGCTCTACCTGGCAATTTCCTCTGGGAACTCCGGTTGCAATCAGCAAGTGCTGAGTTTTTTACCTTTTACAATACTCTTTGAACATGTGTGAAGTAAACGCGGCTCCTCGATCAGAAACGATCCTGCTCGGGTTACCGAAATTGATTGCCTGACGCCCCAAAGAAGTAAGGACTTACTCAATCTCAGTGCTTCGTATGGGATATAATCATACGTACTTCGAAAAACCATCAACTATAAAAAGAATGTGATTGTATGACATTTGGGTCAACTCCATCGGGCCAATGTGGTCAATGTGATATGTTACTAACTGCTTGTACCTGCTTTTGTATTCACGTAGCTCTCCACAATTCGTGTGGCTTTTTCCTTCATCTTTGGAATGTAGTATGACTTTTCGATCAGGTCCTGAGTCTATTTGGAAGAGAAATTACCTTGCTTATGAGCATTACGGATGATCACATCTTCCATAAGTGATGAAACAACTAAAAACTCCTTATTTGGATCCATAAACAAGATTCCATTCGATATACCTCTCATACCTTTTCGTCTCAACCACGCTTGTTACTACCTTTGTCCAATCATCTGTTTACTGCGCCTCTCTCAAATGATGAATCAAACTATCTGTCACAACTAAGCACGACACCTTGCTCAATGCATCTACATGTCTCATCTTGGAACCTGATCTATGTTCGATTCCGTAGTTGAAATCTTGCAGGTACATCGCCCAACGCGACACTCTAAGCATTATCTCCTTCTTTTTCATAGTCATTGCGAAAGCATTACAGGTTGTGTGTATTTTCAATTTTTTCCCTAGAACTTTACCAAAGCTTCGATAACCGCCAACACTTCGAATTCATAGGAGTGATATTTCTACTCGCAGGTCTTGGTTTCCGAATCATATAGAAAATTGGATGACACAAACTCCGAATCCAAATTTGGATGCATCGGAATGAATATCCGTTTCGAGTGAAGGGTCATAGAGTTTCAAAACAGGTCCACTGATCAAAGCTGCTTTTAGTTTTCCATACGATTAAACTCGGAACTTTGCTTTTTTGCGTAATAAATCGGACAACATCGTAGTTTTCCATAAACCTCCTGAAGTACGACGTCAGTCCTAAGAATCGTTGGATTCCTTTTTTATTTCAAGGAATCGGAAAATCAGTAACCGTTCTAGTTTTCTAATCTCCTGGTTCGATGGTCCCCTTTTCCACTACATATCCTATGAAATTCACTTTCTCTTCAACATCTGACACTTGCTCCAATTTATGCGCAATTCATTCTCGTCTGACACCTTCCGAACACATTATAAATTCAGCACACCTTCTTCCACACTCTTGCTAGCAATAATGACATCATCCATGTATACTATTGCATCTTCATTTTTTATCATATCGCGCACTACTGCCATGATATATCTGGTAAACACTGCTGGAGAATTCGTGATGCCAAAAGTTACAAACTTGAACTCGTACTGACCGCTCATTGTTACAAACGAAGTGTACTTCTGAGATTCTGGTGACACAGGAACATGAAAGAATCCATTTGTCAAGTCCAGTCTGGTGAAAATCTCTCCACCTTGCAGTTTTTCGATGATGCAATCCGTGAGTGCAGTTGGAAAGTTATCCCTGACAATCTTATCATTCAGTTTCCGATAGTCACAGCACCGATTTTTCCCGTTCTTTTTATCCGCTAATACGATTGGCAAAGCAAACTCTGACGTACTAGGTTTGATTATTCCTTCCCGAAGCCAATTCTGCATCTGATCATCGACTATTTTTTTATCGCCATAAGCTAAACGGATGTTGAATGTTAATATACGGGCAACTCGTCTGTTAATAAAATCTTCATCTCCACTGGCGAACTAAGGTTTCTTTCGGTTTATGGTTCTCATCCATAGACTTCTCTTGTGAAGCGCCACCCTAACTTAAATGATCCAATTCAAGTCCAAAACCTGACTTGCAACCTTATGTGCATAACATGCACAGGCTCTCAAACTCGTTCATCAGCTCCATGCATGAACCTTAACCGATATGTACATCATCTGCTTTTGATTCAGAACCGATCTGAACTCCTTGCCTTTTCAAAAATACAGTTCCTTTCTTTGTGACCATCATGGCGGTGGCATCAAACTTCATGTCCTCGTTCGGAATCACGTGAAATTCGATCGACATTTCAATACCGTCAATATTGAGTGCTGATATAAAACTGCTAAACGTCAGCACCTGACTTTCTCCAATCCCTATCAACACTCGTTGTCGTCACATTAGACTGCCAACGCCTACGCAACAAGCAAAGCTCTGCTCCTGTATCAATTAGTTTTTTGAATTCGGCACTCAAGCACTGAACTGATTTCAGCTCAAGACCACAAGTAGATGGTGCACAAGCTTACGTTTTAACGACTTTCTCAGCTTGCTTCCTCCGCTTTGACTTGAGCCCCAGCCCTACATTGCGCTACTCTTGATTACATTTGAAACATTTGTCTCTCACAGGACAATCTCTCTTCATATGTGAAAGATCTCCACACCTGAAACATTTCCGAACTGAATCTACAGTCATTTCCTTGGTTACCTCATTCGTAGCCTTCCTGCCCTGGAAAGTATACTTATTTAGTGGCTTAGATGAACCTCGTGATTTTTGATATGCGTTGATCTGTAACTTCAACTGCTTGAAATTTCTAGCTTGATTTGATCTTGCATCTGGGATACATTCTTTGAAATACTCAATGAGACTTTCTTCCTTCAAACGAATTGATTTAGCTATCTCCTGCAAAGATTCGCCCATCTGATGGAGCTTGCATAGTCTGCGATGTAACTTTGCTGTAGATACCTGCACTCCAAACTCCTGAATTAAGGTCGACTTCAAACTTTCTCAAACATTTTCGCAGCTCTGCACAGTAACTGTTTTGCATAAATAAACAACTGTAACTGGTTCCAGTCTAGAGTAGCTGCACTATCTTCCAACTCTTCTATCCAAAAATTTTATTTGGGGCACTTGAGCCTGAAAACTGCGAAATACTTCTCTCGATATATTTTAAAGTGAACCACGACCTATATTGTCCCTGCACTACCAGACGTTGATGCCCTGCTCTGTTATTCTGGGCTGATGATGTTGACCTAAAGTCTGCTGGCTCATCCTCAGTCCCTAATTCATTCTCGTCAATCAAACCGTAATGGGATTGTAATAGTTTTTGTAATTCTGCTTTCAATTCGGTCGTATTCAGCTTCAGCTCTAACAGCTTCCGTCACAATTCCTACACTCGCAATGCCGAATCTCGTCTCAATCCATTTCACAAATTTAACCAGCTATAAACTATATTTAATACAATATCAGTAATTTTCTTACCTCTTATAGCGGTGATAAAAATGCAAATACAATAACAGTCCTATTCTTGAAATCCATACAATCTGTTATACCCAAAACCTGTGGCAACACTTCCTGGGTTGCTTATCTCGCTGTCTCGTTTCTTCTCGTGTCGACCGCTTTCTCTCTCGTGTCGTCCGCTCTTTCATTCTCTCGTTCCTTGGCGAGTCTCAAAACTCAATTCGAACCACCTCGTCGTTTTCCTCTGCTTCCAAAACCTCGTGTCAGCTCTAGCCAACAAGATTATTCTTGCACGATTTCTAATTCCTGCAACTTCACAATCTGCTCACAACTACGCCTCTAATTGGTATAACTTGGTCGTCTTCGTCCCACTTCGTGTTCCAGTCCTGGCCAACACGTTTTTTTCCCGCACGCACCGATGACGCCACCAATATCCAATATCTTGATTGTGCTTATCCGCTGCTGTAGCTTGCTCCGTTGCTTCTTTAACTTCTGATTTTCTCCAGTCTCATCCGCTGCTTCTTTAACTTCTGCTTTTCTCCAGCCTGATCCTCTGCTTCTTTAATTTCTTGGTCACCAATAATACTCGTTTTGCATTCGTCGTCGCCACTCCCTGTTTCTGTATGCCTCTCTTGTTCTATGCATGTGTCTGTATTGGTGACGCTTCCGTTACTTGGCCCTCCACGCTTTATTCTAATGACAGTCTAGCCGCCATCGCGAAGCGTCGCTGTACTGCTATCTCTGTCACTCTTCCGTTC
>VNKC01001316.1:3186-76379 GCA_008042775.1 Drosophila pectinifera | reverse complement strand
ATCCATAACTTCAAATAATTAATATTTTAACGACGAATCGAAAGATATACGACATTTGGCTTACATATCATTATTGGCCATAATATGCTCTCCAGAAGACATCAAATATTCGCATTTTTGGTCGACATTTTAATACCCTAATTTTTGGTACAAATCAAAATTAAAAATTAGGATAACTTGGCCAAAACAGCCTTAATTTCAAATCGGAAAGCTATTCCTTGTTAGATTTTATTCGGTTAATTAATCTGCATACCTACTTTAAGAATAGAAGAAAATAAAATTTTATTCAATTTTTGAAAATTTTAATGATGTAACCCCTTACATTTTTTTCAAAAATCGACCAAAATTTTTTTCTCATTTTTTTAAAGAATTTGATTTTTAAATAATTAAGATTTTAACGGCGAATCGAAATATATACGACATTTGGCTTACATATCATTATTGGCCATAATATGCTCTCCAGAAGACATCAAATATTCGAATTTTTGAGTCGACATTTTAATACCCTAATTTTTGGGACAAATCAAAATTAAAAATTACCATAACTTGGCCAAAACAGCCTTAATTTCAAATCGGAAAGCTTTTCTATGTTAGTTTTTATCTGTATAATTTATCTGCATATCGACTTTAGAAATTGAAAATCAAAAAATAGAAATCAAAACCAATCACTCACCTTTTGGGTATAGTATGCTCTCATGATGTCTAGCATCCGCCGTCCAGCTCGTCGGTGGTGTCCACCTCTGTGCCCGGATAAGATCAAATTGCAAATTGGCCTCGGCTTGTGGCAAACTTTAAGTTTTCCCATCGAATTTTGTAGATTTCCATTGGTTTTTTTCCACTTTGGCAGCTGACCAGGAAAATTGCCAAGGAAGCCAAAAAAGGGGTTCTGGAAAATAGCTAGCTTGGAGATTATAATAAATTTAAGCACGAAAATATATATACAATACATTGGCAAGAAATTTTAAAAGGCTTCTAAGACATGTAAATAAAAAGCTTACAAACTTAAAGAGTTTTACGATATACTTTTAAGGCCTAAGGAATACATAAGTAATCTTGATCTATAATTAGGATGTGGAATATAACTTACAGCTCTCTTTTTCCCTTATTCAAAATAAACTGCCTAAGAGGTTTTAAAATATATTTAAATAAAATATATGCTAAACTTACAAATCAAACCGAATTTCTATACATTTTCCGACCGAAGCCAGGCACTGTTATTTTATTTTATATTATTTTTATTTAAAATAAACATTTACTTACAGCCCAGAGCGCTAAACCTTTTATGGAGATGAGTGGGTGCTACTCCTCCCGGGCAATCAGCCCATTCCAGGGATCTGATTCTGATTCTGTTCCCCCTTCGGAAGGATAATCCCGATGGCAATCAAATGTTTTGCTAAATGTTAAGGACCGCAGGCCCAGCGGGTGAGGAATTTCTGGGTGTGTTCCTCCGTGTGTTTTTCTGGGTGTGCTCCGCGGGTGTATGGATGGGGTTAGAGGTCACACCTCTTGGCTCTGGCTCTCTATGCAAATCCCATATCTGCTTAATTTTATATGCGGCGGCGGTGGCGGCGGCGCTGACAACAATTTAATTTCCAAAAGTCATAAAAATGAAATAAAATTTTCAATTGTAGCCGGCTGGGCGTGGATTCAGGCCGGGGGTTGGATTTTTGGTACTGATTTGGTTATTGGATGGGGCTGGCGATGGGTAGGCGGATGAGGATGAGCATGAGGTTCAGGAGACTGGGGGCTGTGGACTCGAGCTCGGATTCGGTTTCGGTTCTGGTGGCTGCACTTGGCGGCAGTGCGCAAAGTGACGCCGTCGACGCTGCCAATGACACTGTTATCGCAACCCTCCTCTGAAGCTTTGCTCCTGCTCCTGCTTCTGCTCCTGCTCGTGCTCCTGCTTCTGCTCCTGCTTCTGCTTCTGCTTCTGCTCCTGCTCCTGCTCCTGCTCCTGCTTCTGCTCCTCCTCCTCCTCCTCATCCATGGCATCCTGTTGACGCCTGCGACCGCCTGACTGGCTCTGGCTTCCTCTGCTCGGCTGCCTTTTTGACTGCCGCCGCTTCTATGCCACTTGCTCCACTCGGCTCAGTGTGTGTCTGCTCGCTCGCGCTTTTGACTATTCATCGAGCCCGCTTTTCCCTCCCCTCCTCCTCACCCCCTTGCCATTTTCACTCACTTTCCACTGGCGGCGGCAGTGCAACCCTCTCAGGCATAAATCACAGTGACAAACTCGTCGCATGCAAAGGCGCGGAAAGCGGAGCGTGCCATGTCACCCGGGCAAGCGGAATGAGGATGAGGATGTCGGAGGGGTGGCCCAGTGTCCTTTGGGTTCTTTGCATTAAAAATATACTGAATTATATGAACTACTGCTGTAATATCTACGAGTTAGTGAACCTGTTGAGTTAGGCTCTATAAAACAGGTCTTAAGTTATGCAAAATAAATTGAATTTAACTAAATATATAACTATGGTACTTAAAATCCTTAGTTAAAATTTAAATCCTATTATAATATAATATATATACTTAAATAGTTTAAATAATAAGTCTCAAAACTCACCCGTTTAATTATATATTTCATTTGAAGCTTATACATCCCAAGTTCCTTTGATATTTCGCTGACCCTTGGAGCACTGTGCCTGGGGCAACCGCGTATTAAAATGTTATCCATGGAAAGTAGCTTGACTTTGTCACCAGATCTGCGGACCGACACCCCGGACCAGGGCCAGAAGTAGAGCCGCAACCACAACCACAACCAGAAGGAAAACTCACCAATCCGGGCGGCGTATTCAAATGCAATTTGCTCCAAGTGCTCATAAGAAGCCCGTAAACAAATTAGGATTGATTTGAGATGTGGCTGGGAATGGGACGGCGACTGGGCAATCAAAGGCTTAGGCACGGTCACTAATAACTTCTTGGGACGTGCCCGGCACTCGCAAGTTGTAATCCCCCCGAGAGGGAGGGCCAGAGAGACGACTTGTCGCCGTCATCCGGAACTTCTATTGACAGACAATCAACATCAACCATCAGGCACTTGAGCGGCGGCATACGGCGGCGGAGCTCTGCAAACAGAGAAGGGAAAAATCAAAGCCCGACCGCAAGATATCACAGATTTTCATTATGAAGCATTTAAGCCAGGACAATCGCAGGACTAACCACTCACCAGAAATCCCTCCATCCAGCCATCCACCCACCACCCAGGGGTCGTCCCTTGTCCGGGGGTTGACTTTTCCACTTCTTTTTCCGGCTCCAGCATCGGTTTCGGCTTGGGTTCCGTTTTTGGCAAATTAAATTAGATGCTTAATATGCAGCGAACGTTTCATTTGTTTTGCGGCTAGAAAATCAACGTGGAAAATTAGGCAAACAAAGCTTTTGGCCCCAGACGACGGCCTGGCATCCAGAAGGCCCAAGGCGACGGCATCCCTCATCCTCAGTCCCGTGCCTTCGGGTGCCCCACACGAATCCGGAGCTCAACCTCTAATGAGGCGCATTACTTTCGGCCAGAGATTTGAAATCATTATCCCATTGGAACTAATCCCGGATCGGAGTGGAGCTCGGAGCCGGTGCCCGGCATTTGTTAATTTCGTGCAAACATCCGATGCCGATGCCAATGACGACCGGCGGCTGGGCAAATATTGGCCCATTGGCCCGGGACCTGGACCTGGACGGACTGCGTGCCTTGATTGCCCCAAACTGATTGCCAAGGCCGCCCGTTGTCCATATGATTACGATTCGATTGGATTAGGAATTTAGAAAGCCTGCAGAAGTAGGAATACCTTAATCTGGAGTCAAGTTAATTGTTAAAAAACTTTCAAATATTCAATCGGGAAATTAACTTTAAATTAACGATCATATTTATGTATATATTTACTCACTCGATTTAAGGAGGAAATAGACCCTCTAAAAACTCTGATCTACTCCATCTGGGATGTATTGTATTTCCCCATTTGATCCTAGATTAGCGGGGAAGCTGGGAATCGCGAAAACTAAAAGGATTTGCGGTCCATTTTGTGTTTTGTTCTTTCTGTTCTTCTGATTTTCTTGGAAATTATCTATGTGTTGGCAATGCTGGATTTAGGACTGCCGTATTTGTCAAAGTCTCGTGAGCTTGCTTTCTTTTTATATAGCATTCTAGGGAATATCGGCCAGTGGACAGCCCGATTATTACTTTAAGTTATCGAATGCCGTCGTCGTTGTAAAAGCACGCCGCGTCTGTCAATTCGCCGAATTACTTAAACCAGAACGGTCATAATTTAAAAAAAAATAAGTAAATTAAGTGAAAAAATGTAACATTTCATAAGTGAAAAAATTAAACATTTCATAAGTGAAATATATGGAAAGTCTGATCTTTAATAAATGGTAAGTACTTTGAATAAAAGCTAACAAATTCTCATAAGGTAGAACGTGTGTGTGAACATTTTTAAATGCTTTTTTTTTTTACATACAAGTTGATGTACTATTTTTTATATGGATTTATAACTTTAGAAAATCAATACTGTTAAACTTTATATCAGAATATTTCTAGGCTTTCGTGTACTTTATAAACTACTTGAGAAAAAAGTAATAAAACTATAATTTCTGTAGATTTTCAAGAGCTCTTTTGCACAGACACGCATGCGCGCATGCTCACACACGCATGCATAAGTTTCGTTATGCTTTACACTTGCATTCGTTACTCACACACACACGTACAAAAAGGACGCCATTTTCTTTCCCTTCTGGCACAATTCATGAATTTTTCCATTAAAAATGGTTTTTAAGCATTTCGAAATGAGAATATTAAGCGGCTATCAAGTATTTTCTAAATAAAAATAAAAATGTTCTGGGCTTTTATTTGTGCAGACACACAAACACACACTCAGAACTGGAAAACTTAACCTTACTTTTACGTGTGATTTGATTTTACTTAGATTTTTAGTAAAGTAGTGGTAACTTACATGTTTGTTGTTTTGTTTCTTGACATAACCACCCAAGAGCAGAATATGTAGTCGCCGAATGACATTCATAAACGATTCATCATCTGTCAAAATGTTGATGAATTAAATTTGCCAAAAAAGCGACATCACTGGAGGCATTTCCTCCAGACACATGTAAGTATGGTGCACGCCATGTGCAATCTCCAGCTTGAGGCCCCCGTCTCCGGAGTGACCACAAATTGAAATTGACCCTAGACGCCGACTGAGGGACTGGGACTGGCCCTGGCCCTGGAAATCGAAATCAGAATCAGTAACAGAAACAGAAACAGAATCTGAATCCAAACCAAATCCGAGTCCGAGTCCGAGTCAGAGTCCGAGTCCAAGCCGGGACATTTGTATGCAAATTCGGTGATTGCTCTCCGCAGATCCACAGATGTGCGCCGGTCGGTCGGTGGGACGGGAAACCACAGGCAAGACGGTAGGAGCGACCACACAATAAATGGGCATAAATTACACGACCCGAAGGCGGAGCCACCACAGACAGTGGCGGACGTGGACGCTGTCTCTGGGATATGGCGGCTCCAAAATTGATCGTTTCTCCCTGGGATGTGGCTCTGCGGCTGCGACTGTGGCTGCGGCTGTGGCTGTGCCTGATGATGGAGTTGGAGCTGGCGCCATCGGAGTGCGGCGTTGCCACTTGAATTTTTGATTTAACAAATGCTCATTTGTAAAACGGCCAAGCGGGGCAGAGCAGAGCAGAGCAGCTCCTCCTCCATCTCCATCTCCATCTCCACCTCCATCCGCAGCTAAAATTCAAATGCGACCCAAGAGAGAGGGGGAATCGGGGAAGCAGGCCCAGATCAGAGGCACAAACTTTTGCCCAACTGCCAAACCTGCAACAATAATAATGTCACGTTTATCGTGTGCAGCTAATTACTAACAAAAAGATAGTTTGTAATCCTACACACAGGCAGGCGAATGGAGGAGACCCAAGACCGACCGGACGGAGAACTTGGCCAGAAGAGTTAGCCAAGCGTGGCCGAAAAGCGCCTCCAGGACGAAAGGGGGGGACGTAAGACGTAAGACAACAACAGTAGCCTGTATTTTTTGTTAAGCGAGCAAACTTTGCCAGCCAAGCTGAGGAAAGCCAAGCAGAGCTAAGCAAAAGCAAAAGCATAGCCAAGCCATAGTCGAAACTTGGCCAAAACATGTGCTGGTGCTGCTCGCAATCTTGGGCCGGGAGTTTTATTAGCACACGCCGGGGAGTGTATCTTGGCCATAAAAACACACTCCCTGGGCGCTTTGCATATTGGCCAACAGATGGTCCTGCTAAAACTGTCTTAACTTTCCGTCAGCCGCTTTAGGGGATTAGGCCAAAGATTCTGCCCAAAATCAACTTCAGTTAGAACACATTACGTTACATTTGAAACATTATAAATATATTTTTCGGTATAAATCTTGTGCCGTTTCTCAACAATGTGCAACAAAAACAAGAAGACCGGCACCTTATCATTATCAAAGTTAAGTGATTGAGCAAGCGAACATTATGGTTATCATTTCTCACTCATTACACAGTCAGAAAATGTTACAATATATATGAAATCAGTATCAAAGCTATTATTATTACATTTATAATAGTAAATCACAAGTTTCTGACCAAAATTGACGACTTCTGATGATTATTGGTAGTCATTATATTAAAATTTCAAAAAAATGCCTTGATACTGTTATGTTGTTACGTTAGTTTGCTTTTTGATATTTTTTTTTTTATGGTTTCAACCATTTTTGTCTATAAAAACCTTCGCTGGACTTCTTGTCCGGCCTACTAAATCGAATAATATCGCTTTGCTTTTTGAGACTCACGATTTGAACTAGAAACGAACGCGCTCCTGTTGGCACAGCCAGGAGATGTTATGGAGCTCAGCTCTTCACTGCGTCCCCGTTGGCGTGCCGGTGCCGGTGACCACGCCGGCGCCGCCAAACGAGAGGAGATCGGCCTGGTCCGGTTTGTCGCGCGTTGCGTGATAGGCCTCGCGTTCCCGATCCGGAAACTTGGTGGGCAGGTTTGGTGAATGCAGATTGACCTTGGCCTCGAACCGTACACCGGCCACCTCTACCTCATAGTGACCGGATAGGACATATTCATTGGTCACCGGTAGTTCGCCGCCCGCTTCGTCAAAGTTGCGCACGAACCCGAGGCAGACCTGCTTCTCGAACGTGTAGCCATAGCCGGTGGTTGTGGTCATGCCCACGTAGACGCCGTCGCGGTAAATGGGCTCGCCGCCCCAGCACCACATGTCCACCTCGTGGTCGTGGTCGTTCAACAGTAGCTGCACATACATCCGCTTCACGCCCTCCTCGCGCTGCTTCAGCAACGCACTGCGGCCGATAAACTCGATGGGTTTCTGTTGGTTTTCCAATGGAATTAGAAAGAAATTAAGAGATTAGTTGGTTGGCAATCCTGCGAAACTGTCGAAGAACTCACATTGAACTTGACGCGCCAACTGCGTCCGCACTCCAGCGGCGTGGTGAACGTGTCCAGATCCTGGCCCCAAAAGGCATAAAACTTCTCGATGCGCAGGGCTCTTGTGGCGTAGTAACCTAAAAATAATTAAATCGAACATTAAATTTATGAAATAGTAAGAGTAATAGTAAACTCACCTGCATGCTGGATGTTGAACTTCTGGCCCGCCTGGTAGAGACGGGAGTACACATGGAGGGCGTATTCGTTGGGTATATAGAGGACATAGCCCAGTTCACCAGTGTGGGTGATGTTCAGCACTCGAATGCCATCCGCCAGGCCCACATCCAGTTCCTGCAAAAATGCAAGAGAGTGTTAGAAAACTCCATTTAACAAGGGGGATTTACATACCTTATATGTAAAGAAGGGGAAGCTTTTGGGCGTGAGATCCGTGTCGGTTAGCTCGGAGAGCAGGATGCGCGAATAGGGTCCCAGGATACAGATGGCCGTATACATGGAGGTCACATCCGCTACATTCACCTTGGCCTTCAAATGCTGAGGCATGTGCTTACGTATCCAGCACATGGAGCGGGTCTGCTGAATGGTAGGAGCGATCATCATGTAGCTGAAGGAAGGAAGAGTATTTATTTAATGGATTTCGATTTGGATTTGGATTAATGCAGCCACTTACTGTCTCTCCGATAGCCGGGCCAAGGAGCAGTCGTTCTCGTAGCCACCATTGGGATTCTGCATGCCCGTGTGAATGATGGAACCCACGGCCACATCCACATCGTTGGAGCACAGATACTGCAGCAAATCCACCACCTCGTTGCCCTTCGACCAGAAGTCGTACTTGGTGAAGGAGCTATAGTCCGCGATGCCAATACGCTCGCGGCAGGCCCGATACTCGGAGGCCACATGGTCGAACCAAGGCGGTTTGCCAAAGGTGCGAGTTTGGGCAATGCGGAAGCGCGGCAAACCGAACTCGTCTGTGGAAAAGGGAGGAAGTTATTAGATACACGTTTTCTCCAAGTTTTAAAGGGAAAAGGGGGGTTTCATTTATATAATCAATCAAGTAATGCCTCTTACGTATATATATAGTCTCTTTATGTACAATAACTCGTGGCTGCAATATTGCTTACTGAATGTAGCATTAGCTCAGTATAATAATATTATAATATTATAATATCTTTCCACCACCTTTTTTGCATTATCTCATAACACTCACCCTGCTTATCCTGCTGGTCAAAGTAGTTGGGTCGCTCGTATCCCATTGACTGGCCAAAGACGGCGCCCGCCTCCTTCAGCTGCGGATAGATGGGCGACATGCGCAGATTCCTTCCCGTTTGGAACTCCTCAAAGGGATAATTGATCTCGAAGTGCTTGCCGGGGGCCTCCTTGCATCGATCGCGCAGGAACTTGCGGTTGTTGTGCAGTCCCAGGAACCGGCTGATGTCCAGGATGTGCAAATCCAGATAGGTGGATCCCTTGGTGATCAGATCGGTGAGTACGCGGCCAATGCCACCTGAGGCGGACACGCCCATTGTCTTGTTGCCGGCGGCCACATAGTAATTCTGTATCTCTGGCGCCTCGCCCAGAATCCACTTGCAGTCGGGCGAGAAGACCTGCAGCGAGTTGGTCAGCCGATCGAGGATGGCCTCCCGGAACGAGGGAACGCGGAGCAGCAGGGCGTCCAGAAGCTCGTGGAAGTGATCCCAGTCGGGCGGATGCTGCCTCGCCGTTTGCGACAGCGGTATCACGCCGTCCTCGTACACCATCTTGGCCTCGCGCTCGAAGCCGCCGGCGAGGATGTGGCCCTCGCACTCCCGGAAGAAGATGCGTCCGTCGAAGTCCCTGACGAACGGTGTGTCCGGACTGAGTCCCTCGATGAGTCGCGTGTGCAGGTAATGGTGCTCCACCGCCTTCAGCGGCACCTTCACCACCGGCTTGGACAGAGTGCCCACCTCGCGGGCCCAGAATCCGGTGCAATTGACGAAGTACTCGCACTGGACATCGCCCGCCGTCGTCTCCACGCCGCGCACCTTCCCGTGCTCGCTGTGGATCTTCTTGATGGCACAGTGCTCCACGACACGGACGCCCAGGCGCTGCGCCTCCGTCAGGTAGGCCTGGCACACCAGCATCGGATCACATACCCCGTCCTCGGGTATCCACAGGCCGCCCTCGATGCCGTCCAGCGAGAGCAGGTCGCAGTGGTCGCGGCATTGTTCCGGCGACAGGATCTCGCAGCGCATGCCCCAGGCCAGCGCCTGCGACTTCATTCGGTTGAAGGCCGTCATCCGGTCCCAGCTGCGTGCCAAGTTCAAGCTGCCCACCTGCCGCCAGCCAGTGGGCAGTCCCTGCTCCGCCAGCCGCTTGATCAGATCGATGGAGTACTCGGCCAGCTTCAGCTCCGTGTAACTGGGCTCGAAGCGCCCGGCCAGGCCACATGCTGTCCACGGCAGCTCGCCGCCGACGCGATCCTGCTCCACGACCAGCGTCTCGCCGCCCCAGCCGCTCAGGCCGAGGTGATAGGCCACCGAGGCGCCGGTGATGCCGCCGCCGCAGATCACGACCCGGGCCTTCGATGGCAGTTGGCCCGCCAACTCCTCGCTGAGATCCGCCGCCTGCTGGGGCTGGAACTTCCGCTTCCGCAGCAGGGGCTCGTCCGCAGCCTGCGCCGCCGATGCATCCGACAGCTGACGCAGTGTGCCCGCGGGCAGAAGCCATCTCCTAGCTGCTCCGCCGCATCGCCGGCCGCCCACATCCAGGAGTTTCATCATCTTGTACCGCTAGGACTCCCGGAACCATAAGCAAGGTAGGAAATTTCAACAAATCTTGCTACGAATCTCCGAATTTCTACGCGTATTTCCACTAAACTAGACAAATCACTTATTCTCGGGAATATGCACATACCTGGACTGGTCACATTGTCCTATATGTTCTTGAGTGGCCAAAAACAGCTGACTGATGCCGTGGAGCTCAGCGGGGTAAAACGGCTGCTAAGATCCATAAGCCTTATGGCGTGACTTCCGTGGTGTGGCTCGCCTGGTAATTTCACTTCACTTCACTTCACTTTTTGCTGCCAATTAGCTTGTTACTGAGTAACGCCTGGAAACACGACTGTTTTGTTATCGACGATCAGCTGACATTTATCGGAAATAATTGGATTATATTTATTTTGACTTGAACCATTCCAGCTTCCACTTATTTTGACACGAACCAAACGCAGCTGTTGGCTTGCATGCGTCTATCGTTATCGATGAAAATCAGCTGACTCATCGAAAATAATTCGATTCTATTTTGACACGAACCATCCCAGCTATGACACGAACCAATGCTTCAACTTATTTTGGCACGAACCTTTGTTTTTAACTAAGACAAACACCAAGCTGCCTTTTGAAAATTCCGTTAACATCTTAATTTAATTTCCCAAACTGTGCACTTACTATATTACTAAAATCTGGTAAAAAGTAAATAAAAATCAATCATTATTGACAAAGGCCTCATGTTTTTGGCAACATTACCATCATATTTATAATTTAAATAAGTGTGATGGTTGTGTTTCCGAAAGCCAAATAGCTTCTCTTCGACAACAAATCATGTCTAAAACAACTCTTAAGCTTTAATGAAACAACTCCCAAATACAAAAAAAAAATTAATATTCAGCAGTCATGTCCATAGCAGAATATCCAGAAGATATAGATCTGAATTCTTCCGGATGTGTTGCTGAAGACAGGACTGTGAGCAACCTCAGCTATAAACAAAATAATAATATAATTTACTCAAGCTTGAGACATTTACAATAATAAATAAGAGGTTGCTAAGAATAATAATGATAAAAGTGTCATGTTTTAGGAAACATAAGCATCACATATATATTTCAAATCAATGTGATGGTTGTGTTACTTGAAACAATATGGCTTTCCTTCAACAACAACCTAAGTTTGAAAAAAACAGAGCTAACTAAACTAAACTAAAAATAATGTGATAAATGTGTAATATGTGAGTTCAAGTAAAAATGTGAATGCTAATGCTTTATGGTTTCCCACAAATAAAAAAATAACTAAAATAGCAAAATCTTTTATAAATTATTAAGAGCATTTATAATGAATTTACTCCCAACTATTTAAGAGTTATTTGTCATCAGTCATGTTTTAAGCAATACATCCGGGGGATTTAGATCAGATATCCTCCGGGGATGTTGCTAAGGACAGGACTGTTGATCTTCTTCTAGTGTAACCGTGGCACTATAGTTAGTATAGTGTTCAGTTTAATTAAAAAACGTCAAAAGTTCTCAAGAGAATCGAGTTAAAAATTGAATAAAAATAAAAAATGTAATGACAAAAGCGTGATGTCTTTGGCAACACTTCCATCTCATTTATGTTTTATCTTAATGTAGTGGTTGTGTTACCTAAAACAAGATTGCTTTACTTCAACAGCCTTCCAAAGAGGGTATTATCCTCAGTCATGTACTTAGCAGCATAACCGGAGGAATAGATTTGATTTCATCCGGCTGTGTTGCTGAAGGCAGGACTGCTGAGCTGTCTGCGTCTGCTATGAAAATTAAAAGAATTTAATATAAGAGATGTGCATAATATAAAATGATAAAAAAAATAAAAATTTTGATAAAAAGTGAATAAAAATATAAAGTACATGAAAAATGTGTCATGTTTTGGGCAACACTTCGCTCAGATTTTTGTTTCAATTTAATATGAGGGTTGTGCTGTTTGAAACAAGATTGCTTTACCTCAGCAACAACTAAAGGGGAATAATGGCAAAAAGTATTATTAAACTTTAAAATTAAACAACTCTCAATTAATATGAAATCTCATTAGTCTTGTTCTCAGAAATGCTTCTTAAGGAGTTGATTTTAAACATCTTTTAGACGTGTTTCTGTAGAGAAGACTGCAGAGCTACTTCTGTTTTAACCAAAAAAATAATATAAATTAATTAAAAAGGTGCAGAAAATAAATGGATTAAATAAAAACAAGCACTGGAAATTATTAAACTTTAATAACTTGAAGGGAACGATGGGAAACCCCCAGCAGTCCCAAATTCACAGGAAAACATCACTTTTCTTTTGAAGATTTATTTCCAATAACCACCAAAAACACCCAGTAACTTCTTAGTTTTACTATTTTTTTTCTTACTTTTTTTGTTTGTTTTTCTCTCTTTTTGTTTACAATTTTCTGCCGCAACGGAAAGAGTCAATTCTTAGCCAAGTTCTGTGTGTGGGTTTAGGGTTTATTTTAACTGGTATGCTTATGCGCTTGCCTCTCTGCTCGCTCTCCATATATGCCACAAAAACCAAGGATCGCAATCAGACCGGAACCGGAAATCATAACACTAGAGAGAGTCCAGCCGAGTGGTATCTGTATCATATTCTTGGATATTACATTTATAATAATGCTTAGGGCGGGAGGAGGCTGTTCTCTAGGTTCTCCTAGGTTTTACTAGCCGGCTTTTCTCTGGTATTTCTTTGGGTATTTCTATTCGTATTAACACTTGGTAGGATCCATTACAGCTAAACTAATTTTTACAAGATCCGAATTGTCGTCGTGCTTGGGGACTCTTTTTTTATTAATTCATTAAGTAAGCATATTTGCCCAAAACTTAATCTTAATCCATAAATTAATTGCCCTTTGAGGAGGGAGTTTCGTGATGGCCACAAACGAAAATTCGAGAGTGTTACGTTACGTGACGTTATATTTTTTGGAGGGGAAAACAAGATCAGATGCGGAATAGAATTTATTGCAATTAAATTTATATACGCGCTCTCTCGCGACGGTAATCATAATCATAATAAGGACAATAATGGTAATCATAATAGTGTAATATATAGTTATAGTATATAATCATAAGTTCATACGCAGCATTATTTAATATAAGTTAATTTCTTCGATCCGCCGACTGTTTATTTTTGATTCCATCCATCCATCCGTCCATCCGTCCATCCGTCCATCATCCACCATCCATCCATCGTGCGACCTCATAAACTATAGATATAACATTATGTTTTCTCGTAATCATACTTATACAGCAGGTGGTTGTTCTGCGTAGTACGTGGTACGTAATACGTAATCAATAAATACGATACGTTAGAGAGTAGATACATTTCATAACGCCTATATTCATTATCTGGGAGTGTTTCTTTAGCCCTCACAGAATTACAAACTAGATCAATGTGGCCCCTAGTGTGGGTTACTACATCATCGTACATATATCCTGTAACAGTTTCGCCCTAGCGCACTTCTCCAATATATAGAGTACAACTTATTTAGATCCAACGACAGAAGACAAAAACAAAAAAAAAATACAAAAAATACAAAAAAAATTGACACGTTTCTCTAAGTGTGGGTAGACAATGCCTGGCAATTTGGCGAAGTTAATTTAAAAAAAATAAATTAAGCGAATTAGTCTTACAGATCTCTTTCGACATATAAGTGGCGCCCTCTGGGGGATGCTCGATTCTGTTATACGGGAGACTTGCTCCATGAAAAGGTAAAATTAGAAAATGTGGCCCATAATAGAAATTAATTATAGTTTGTGATAAAAATTGAAATAGGATGTGTTAAAGGATATTGAACACTTTTGATAATTAAGTGCAAGCCTATGTTGCCTTTTGATACGTGAAATTTCCTCTAAGAAATAGGGGTTTTCAAATATATAATTTTCCCAAACTATTAATATAATGTAGAATTTGTAGAAACGATTGAAAATATTGCTGGTAACAGACATTGGGCAGGAAAAAAGTGTTTTTTTCAAATATATAATTTTCCTAAACTATTAATATAATGTAGAATTTGTAGAAACGATTGAAACAGACTTTGGACAGCATAAAAGTGTATTAAAAAATTCTAGAAACTTACATCCACCAGGTGGTGCCATCTGCCGGAACATTTCCTGTCGTCTGCAAGCTGTGTAGATTCTTCGCGCCTCTTTCTACATGACTTTGATTACTTGCGATTTTCCTGATTTTCCTTTGGAGTCCTTTGTTCGAGCTTTTCCCCCGGGAAAGTTTCGCTTGTGAACGCCACGTGCCAATTGCCAGGATTTGCCAGGATGTGCCCGGGTGTGTGTGTGCCAAAATTGAGGGCGTTTCGACTAAGAGGCTAGGCCTCTATCTAATGTATACATTATACATGCGAATAAATAAATTAGTTGCTCTTAGACTTCAGTTAGACGATGTTCATTTCACTTCATTTTTTATGGTTCTTTCTTTTCTTTTTTTTTTTGGTTAACATTGGGATTGGCACATTATATTACATATCATACAAAGCTTCGCATTCGTTTCGTTTTCTCTCCTTAAACACATAATTCTCCTTGTCCGCGTGTTATCCTTTTTTGATTTTTGTTTGTTTTTTTTTTTTAAGAGGGTAGGGGAAGAGCCAACTGAAAGACACACCAGTGTTGGGTAAGGCGAAAATATTGGGGGCACTGAACCTAAAGCTGCACGCCATCAAATAGGTTTTTAGGTTTGGGTTGTTCGTTTAAAGTTCGTGTAATAAAATGTAACCGCAGCTTATCACATTCATAGAACTTGATCAATTCTCTAAATACATCATAGTCGTATGCGTAGGCTAAATATAGTACATAATTTAGTACAGTTACCTTGTATGAGTTAACTAAATGTTTTCGTTTCCTTAATAGCACAGTGTAAACGCTTCTCCGACTTCGTTAGGGCACACTCTTCGAGTTAAAAAAATTGAAATCCAACTTTAAATTCAATTTAAACGGAAAGTAAACGTAAGTTCTCAACATTTTCATTGTAGGGAGTTTCGTTATTTCTCCTCTGCCTTTCCCTTTCTTCTGTCCCTCATATTATTTGTTGTTTTAGTTTATGTTTTTTTTTGTTTTTTTTTACTTTTTTTTTGTATATGGTATTTGTTTCTTCTTATTTTTTGTTCTTTGCAACAACTACAATACATGCAAACAGCAATTTTTGGAGTGCAACATAAACGGTCTGACAATTCGAAACAGAATCTATCTTAAGTTCTTGCTTGTATCGCTTACTTTTTGGTATATATTTATATATATTCACTAGATCTATGTATGTAGTTCATTCTCGTGTGTATGTAGGTTTTCCTCCGAGTGTATATCTATTTTTTGGCTACTTTTTGGGTTTGTAAAATTCGCAAAATCTTGTGATCTCGTTTTTGTTTTTTGGTAAAAATAGAAATCAGATCGAAACTAATACGGAGCTGATAAAAGTTTACATTTCATGTAAAGTTTAAACAATAGTGCTTAGTTCGATTCTCAGATATTTCCACATTGTTTTTTAGCTCGTAAACAAATCATAAATATCCGTATCTGTACACTGTCTATAGTCCGTGTGTTGTGTGTATGTCTTGTCTAGAGTGTCTGTGAGAGAGGGTGTGTGTGTTATTTAGTACTCGTATATAACTGCCGGTAGGGGTGTTTCATTGTTTGAATTACACATTTAATACTTAGGTTTTTTATAACATTTACTTTATAAACTATTTATTTGCATCGCTCCGCTCAATGACTTGTGAATGCTGTGGGGGAGCTCCTAGGCCTTCCTGCTTTCTGGTTTTATGGTTTTCCGGTTTTCCTCTAGTTCTCCCTAGGTTTCAGTGGAGTTTTCCTCAGCTTTTTGGTTTCTTTTTTTTGTTTTTTCTTTGCAAAATAAATGCTCTTGATTTTGTATCTTCTCTTGACAAAAAAAAAAACACCGCCTCTGGATATAACTACTAGACTATATATCCTGCATACATTTTGATCTCCTTTCTGTCTGAGAGTTTGTGTGGTTAAGTTTTGTGGGATCCTTTTTGGTTAGTTACTCTGTATTACTGGCATTACTGGTTAATGTTGTTTTCGGCTTACTGGTTAGTTTTAGTTCGCTAAGCTATTAGGTGGAGAATCGGAAACTCATGTAAGTAGTTCACTTGAAACGTACGATTATATTCTGGGACAGAATGAGTGTGTGTGAATGGTGTGTTCTGTATGTGGTGTGGTGTATGCGCTACCAGGGCCAGTTTTGATTGAAACACTTCACTTGGAGTGCCAAATAAACACAAGGACCTTTGATATATACGGCAAAGAGGCTGGTATAAAAACACAGATAAAATTTCGCATTCTGTAATGCTTTGCTTTTCACTTATTTTTTTTTTTTAGCACAAGCCGGTTATTTACAAAGTTTGGCCACAAACAACACATACCAAGCTATATGGGTTTATTGACAAATACTTAATTTAATCTGCAAAAGCTTCTCACAAGTGGTTCTTTAATTAAATTAATTTTTAACCAAATTAAGTTTTCAGAAAGAATAAAATAAAACTGGCCCTGGCATCTACAGCTCTGAAACGCACTGTTTTTGTGGTCTAAACTTATCGGTGTACCGTTATTGTGTTTTTAGCACAAAAATACCTATCAAGTTTTTTGGTATTCTCCTTTTTTTTTATTTTCACGTATTTTTCTTTTAAGTTTTTTTTTAGGGTTTTCTCTTGTTATTTCAAAATAAATTACAATGAGGATTCGAGAGGGATAAAACATTCTCCTTACGAGTTCTGCATAAAATACCTCATCAGTATGATCGTGATCATGATCACCATTCGTATCCTCAACTCATCTTAACCGCGATCATCGCGCAGAATCTTAAATAAATATAAAGCACAAAGTGTTGACTTTCCAGTTGTTTCGACTTCTAGCTGATAAGTTATATATATGCCTTGGGGGCATATACACATAAATATAATATATATATATAAGTAAAGTTAATCCTTTTGAAGATGTGTGTGGGTGTGGGTGTGAGGGTGTGTTTCTAAGGAAGTGTATAAGGTGTTGCATCTTCAATCTTAAATAAATTCCCGATCATAATTCCTGCGATGATGCATTTAGGGTTTTCTCTTTTGTTTTCATAAATATTTTTGGTATGTCGCGGTGCTCCTCGTTTTGCCTTACTCTTTTACTTGTTTTTTGTTTTTGGTTTTTGGTTTGATTTTTTTCGATCATTCGATCTTGCGATCTTAGGCATAAAACTCCGTCTTTCCTTGCGTCTTATAGGCCTCCTCCTCGATTTTGTACATGTCCATAAGCTAGGTTTTGGAAGCGTTGATGATGACAGCGGGCGCGCAGCGTGATAAACAAAAAACAAAACATATTTTTTCGCAAAAGTAAACAAATTCGGTTGTGTGTGTGAAATGGGCATGGTTGTGTGTGTGTTGGAAAGAGAGAAATAGAGAAAGAGCGAGAGAAAAGAGATTTTTCGTTTAGATTTTCTTGGTTATTTTTTTCGTGGTTCTTTTTTTTTTAAGGTTAGGGCGGGCGACACAGCAAACGATAAATGACAAGGCGTTATATTTAGGGGGCGTGGCGAATCGGGTGTTAGACAGAGACGGCGAGGGGCATAAGAGAGAGAGACAGATACATAGACAGTGAGAGAGAGAGAGAGAGAGAGAGGGGAGATCTATAAAGTAGTTCGATAGTTGAGCTGCGAGCTTGGGTTCTCTAGGTTAAACAGGATTCGAGCCAAGATCTTAACTATATATAATATGCATATTTAACACTTAGGGCAGGAAGAAGGATAGAGATAGAGGAGGATCTTGGATCTATATAGTAGAGTAGAGGGTGGAGACACAGAGCACACATAAAACTGATCCTTGAAAAAAAGCACAGAAAGCAAAGTAATCGAAATATGTATGTAAACTAAAAAACGATAAGAGGCTCAGCGATCAGTGTGGAACTGTCTCTTTAGTTAATATACTTCATTATCAATTAATATATATTCTAGAAAAGTTATATGCTTAAAATCTTTAAAATGCTCTCCAATTCCACGCTGAAATTCGCCGCAAAGCTAAGTTAATGAATGGAAACTAAAAATTGGGAAATCCTTCTACAAGATCTCTGCCAGGACACAGGAAACACAGTGTTCGGCAAGGATCAAAACTAGTGGGGAATTACTCAGAACCAAGGGATAGATGAGAGCACACGGTGAGTCATGAATCAAAATGAACATGTACCAATAAATATATATATAATACATATATAAGGAAGTAGTAGTAGATAATTACATCTTAGCAGTTAGTGCGAAAGATTAGCAGCTACTTGACTGATCGATTACTTTCAGGTTAGTACGGATGGGTAACGGTTCGGTTAGGTTGGGTTTTTTTGTTCGTGATCGGTTATTTGGTTATTTCTTATCGGTTATCGGTTATCTGTTATCTGAATATGCATCCCCAGTCGATAGTCCCTCTCTCTCACTCTCACTCTCCCTCACTCTCTCTTTCTCTCTGTCACTAAGTCAATCGCTTGGGGGATGCATTTCTTGGCTTTGGGTTATATAGTATCAGTTTCAGTTGTGGTTTGGTTTCATTTCTGGTTTAAGTTTTCAGTTATCGGTTATCATTGATCGGTTATCGTTTATATCGGGGCTTTATCTATTTTCTTTTTGGTTTATCGTTTACGGTTTATCGCCCTCTAGCTCTCTATACAGGTGTGGTTGTTTTCTAAAGTACAGTCTCAATACTGGTTATAGTGTCGGTCTGCGGCCGAGTTTCGTTCAGTACCTTTTGCACATCGGTACTAAATTCCTCGATCTGCTTCGAGTGCGCCAGCTTCAACTTTTCCATGGCGCGTCCCTGCTTAACGCCGATTTGCTGCAAGTAATACGGAATTAGTATCGGCAACCGGGAATTCGGAGTCAAAGAGCCAAGAACCCACCTTCTTCTCCTCCATGAAGCGCTTAACATTATTCTGACGCTTCTCGCGCAGCCGCCGATCCTTCTCGTTCTTGGTCTTCAGGGTCTTGTCGTTCTGCACTTCCTTGGCGGTGTCCGCCGAGGTCTTGGCCTGCTTGGCATTCAGATCCTTGACATCCCTGCAGGAGAACAGAGTGATTAATTTGGTAAGTTTTCGTGAAAGTTCCCGTTACTGGATCCCACCTGGCATGACGATCCTCGAGCTGCTTGATCTGCGCCGCCTGCACTGTTAGCATGAGAGCCTTCATGGCATCCTGCGAGTCCTGGACGTGCTGGCGGAGCATGTCCCACTCCTCCTTCCGGTGGCGGGCGATCATATCGGTCCACGCCTTGGTCTGATCGTTGATGGCGTTCTTGATGTTGGCATCGTTGCGAATATCGTCCTTGCTCTTGCCCTTGATGAGCTTGTCGATGGCCGCATTCTGGGTCTTCTGCACCGAGGTGCGCTCCTTGGCGTGCTTCTTGCGCAGAGTGTCCAGCTCCTTGATCTGCTTCTTGCCCACCTTCTGGAAGCCCTTCTCCTGACGCAGCGACTCCAGTGTGACGGGCTCAAAGACCAGCGGCGGTTCCTTTTTCTCCTCCTCCTTGGCCTTGCCGGCATCGCGAGCGGCTCCACCGCTCTGCTCCTCAATGCCCAGCGCCTTCATCTGTTCGTTCTGCTGCTTGGCAGCGCCCGCGAATCCTCGCGGGTCCGACAGCATGGCCATGAAGTCCTCGAAGCCATCGGGCACATAGATCTTCAGCTCGATGTTTACAAACAGCATGGGCAGGGACATGGGGAAATTGGCCTCGGTACGCAGCGACACATGCCGATAGCCCGCTTGTAGGCCGTCCAGTGGCAGGATCCTCTGGCCAATCATCTTTCCGCTCTCCTCATAAACGCCGAACCGCAGCACAGCCAAATCCGGCAGCACCACCTTACGGAACACGAAGGCGTCCTCGTTGTACACCGGATTCAATCCATTGTTGGGCACCAGACGCGTCCGGAACTCCTTCTTTACCGTGTCCGAGGGCAGACCGAACATGTCCACCTCCACGTAGGTGCCCACCTTCTTGTCTGACAAGAACTGGCCGGCTATCACCTTCACGGCACAGTGAGCGGCAATTACACCGTCCACGGGAGCATCGGCGAACGGATCGAAGTCCTTGTCCGCCCGCCGCATAAAGTCCGGCTTCAGCAGGTAACCGCAGCCGCCGTTGTACTCGAATTTGCCCTGGTTAAGTTGCATCGGTAGATCGGAGGATTGGAAGTTAAGTGAGACCATCTGGCAGCCGGCGTTCCAGAACACTTGCGGCATGTAGTTCGAGGAGTCCGCCCGGGTGCCCTTCGGATAGATTCGCGACATCTGGCGCTTGTTGTAATTGACGAATTCGATGGAGCTCTGCTTCAAGTAGTTCATGCCCGCCGATTCCGCGAACGAGGACATGTTGTGGGCAATGTTCTTCTCTGTGGCATGAGCAAGATAAGTACAAAAGGTTATCTCTTTCTTGAAGTTCTACCAAAGGAGGAATCCCTACCTATTGCCTTGTCAAAGCCCTGGAACTTGATGGGCTGGGCATAATTGACCATGGATGAGAGCCACGGATGGACATTGGTGGTGGATCCACTGTAATTCGCAGCAGCAGCCTCCGCCTCTGCACCTCCACCGCCCTCGGCGGCGCCCTCAGAAGCGGCCGCGGCCTCGGGTGCGGGAGCTGGTGCGGCCGCTGCCTCTGGCGGCTTGCCGGCACTTGCATCCTCCTCCGGATCATCGTCCGTCTTCAGTTCGCCCTTGAGCCACAGCTCCAGCTCGACCTTCTCCACTTCCGGCTTCATGCGCTTGTTCTTGATGAGGATCTTCCGCTTGAGCTTGCACGGCGGCGGTAGCGGTAGTCCGGGATCCAGCTAAGGAAAGGGGATTGGTCAGTTGGCTTCATATGTGAGTGTTTAGGGGGATTCTAGACGCTCACCGGGTGATCCGAAAGCGGCTCCTTCAGCAGCAGGTCGCCAAAGAAGTCATCACAGTATTTGGCCAGCTTGTACTGCTGGGCGCGGTTGCAGTGGTTCTCGAAGGATAGAATCACCGGGTACTCCGAGGATACGAAGGCGCAGTCCGCAATCGCTTGGATGCAGTCCTGTAAGTATAACAATTATTTAGTAAGTAAATAAATTTGACGGTTAATAAATCACAATATAAGTTTGCAAAGTTCCAATCACTAATTCTTCTATAAAAGTCTTCGATTAAAAGGTTCAATATTAATATTACTGAGTATTGGAACTTGTTCTTTTAAAAATCATGAAATATTAGCCACCTTGAAGAGAATTTCCGTGCAGTAGGCATGCCCGTGGGTAACAATGGGCTCCTCGTCCTCGCCCTTGCCATTCCAGCAATCCAGCTCCACACAGCGACATCCTGCCAGCAGTGTCTGACGGTACATCTCCACGGAGCTCTTGCCACCGATCTGGCGGCCGGACAAGTAGGTGTTATGGGAGCTATTGATATAGTAGTGGGCCAGCGGCTGGTCCATCTCCATGTAGAAGTCCAGCCTGTCGAGGAACACGGGGGCATTCTCATCGGACATCAAGTAGCGCTTGAAGCCGTCCAGCGAGAGTTGAACTGCAGTTTGTCAAGAGTATATTATTACAAATATATACAATACAGGATTCAATGATGTATCATTAAATACCGCTCTTCTTTTTCTCCTCGTCCAGCTCGTAGTCGTTGATGATCTCCGTGCAGCGCTTCTCCTCGTAGAGGGGATAAAGGATCTCGTTCATGCGCGGATCGCGCTGCTTGTCATTCATAAACTGGATGAACTGCTCCAGGCTGATGAAGTCCTGCTTGCCCTTGGTGCTGCAAGACAATGATTCAATGAAATCAAATCGGAGAAGTTTAAGGTAGTACTACTCACATGGAGGTAAAGAGCTCCTCGATATCGTTTCGGGGACACACCTTGTGGTACAAGGCATAGAACTTGTCAAATGTAAACTGCTCCTTGGTCATCGTGGCATTCTTGTCATCCGGCAGGCCAGCATCCTTGATGCACGTGTACACCAGCTTCTCGGTTTTGCCGGAGGCGAAGGTCTTGGCCAGCGTTTTAACTGGAATTTTGCCGCTTTTTTCAACGCAGTAACTCAATCGCATCCAACTATATATATGTTTTCGTACAAGATAAATGAACAGCGAAGTCGAGGGTCAGGGTCAGTAATTGCATTTCACTTTTTTCCACGAATTGCTGTGAGGGTTCTTCGTTTTGGGGGACGTTTTTGGGGAAATAATGCAATTAAAACGACAATGCCAAGCAGTAACAAGAACAAACATACCTTAAGATAATAAAAATCTCGAAGCAGATACCTGGTATCTATAGAACAAGTGCTAAGTGCTTTAGACAGACACTAAAGTAATGGTGCTTATAATATTTAATGGAAGTAAAACAAAAAGAAGGCCAAGAGTTAAAAGGTGGGAGGTCTTAGTTCAACTTAAAGAATAATTTAAGGAACATTTTTGATGATGCTTACTCTCCTTTTCGGACCTTTTTCCTTAAATAAGTTACTAAAATGGCTGTTGGCCCAATTTAAAGGAAATAACATCCGGAAATCCATGAAAATTGATTGGAAAGTAAACACTATTTACTTGCAGTCTCCGCCAATCCGCAGCTAATGCCTGTTTAGTGGACTAAGCTGTGCCGGGCGGTCCGTAATCGAATTCAATATTGATTAGCAATCAAGTTCAGGCCGATCCATTAGGCAGATGATTAACGAGCCCAACTCATAACTAATTGAACGGACAAAACGCACTTTTGGCCACAATTTGCATGGCCAACTGACTGGCTGACAGACTGACTGACTGACTGACTACGTCACATGTGGGTAGCTCCCAAGGATACCAATCTCAATTCCCAAATTCCAAATCCCATTGGCAGGATGGGCCGTACACGTGTTCCTCCGGGTCAAGTAATTGCGGCCCCGCCGCTGAATGACGCATAAATAATGCAATCAGAAACAAATTGCAAACTAGGACGACTAATTTACAATACAAACATGCAACATGCCCCACCTTTGCCACCTGTGTGCCACGCCCCATCCCCCATCCCCCAACCCCCACCTCCCACACTCCGCCTCCCATTTTGGCCAAGGTGTTGCCGCTGTCGGTGGTTAACACGGTGGTTCGTTGAATGCACTTTGCAACTTTTCACCAACGAACCCCCTCAAGTACTACTAAATGCTAGCTCACTGAGAGAAAACTAAGACCGAAAAATGTTATACAAATCATATTTATAAAAAACAAATAACACATATCATGGAAAGCTATTAAAACCCTATAGTTAATTAAGGGAAATAATGACTCAAACTGGATGCGTTTAGTTTGAATTTTGGGAGACTTTCTTTGGCACAGTGTCGATGTGCAGGTGTGTGATCTTGGGTATGTTTTGCCCCCCTGAACACACACCATCATCCAAGAGCTGAACACACCCGACTGGGCAGAGAGCTCACCGCAGGCAACGCATATCCAATGAACCACAGCTCAGTGGCCGCCTTTCATCCTCTCGCAGGACATCGGGCACAACATAGGCACCACCGTGGTCATCAGACATTGCCCATTGAGTGCATTCGCTTCGAGGCAAACTTTTGGCCGGTTTAACCCCGTTCTCAATGACCAGGCTGGAATTTATTCCCATTCTGCGGCAACGCCCACTGGCTAAAACGGAAACCCAAACAAATTCCCAACAAATGTGGGCCAAAAAGGCTAAGGTTTGTTTTTTAAATTTCCCAGGAATTTATATAATAGAGAAGAAGTGTTTACACATTTTTAAACTTATTAGAGAAGTAAAAATAAATGCAACTTGACTTGAAATAATATTGGAAAATGAGTCTAGCTAATTTTTAATAAATTCAATTTATTTATTAATGCCTTCCTGCACTGGCTTCTGATTCCATTGACCTATTCTGTATGCGAATGGCTTTAATTCCACGTTTATGTAATGACATTGATATTTTCTTAGTCCTTTGCAAAATGCGTCTTGCATAAAGCATGAAGCCCCTTCAGACACACACACACACACAATTTACGCACCCCCCCCCTACCTTTGGAATTGGAATTTTCCCCAGGGCTTCGGCATCGGTGGGAAAAAGAACAGCAGCCTAACCCAGATGTCCCTCCAGCCCTTCCTGATGCTTCCCTCTACGGACTGGAAATGCAACTAATAAGAATTTATTTTGAAAAAAAAAAGTGAACCATTAACTGGAAGGTCGAGTGATCGAAGTGCAACAGGGCTCCTGCGAGCTTGTTGGAGTTCCCGGAATTGGGTAATCGCCAATCAGGAAAAATAATAATGGACAGAATGCGAATAAGTGATCCGAGAGCACAGGCACGGCATCTTTGTCCGAATCCGAAATGTAAACGGATGGAATTTCATGGAAAGGAAATGCAGTAACAAGGCTTTCCCAGAATTTTCAACTAGCATTTTCCCAGAAGTTGTTATGGTTATTAAAGTAAAAAAATGGTGCCTTTAATTACAAGCAAACTTGGAGGAAAAGGCATGCGTTTAATAATGAACTAATTATTAAGGAATAACAGTGAGTGTAAAGGCTAGTAGTTTACTTACCCAGGAAAATGGATGGAACTTCGTCTACGCTCTTAAAAAAAGCTATTCTACTTAAAGACTGTATGACACTTCTTTATAAGTTTTATAGGTAGAAGAAATGATTTGGTTATTGAGTAAATATCCTAATTAATTGATTAAGCCGGAATATCTAGCATAATTAAGCTGATTCTCAATTTATGCTACAGTGTCATACAATTAAAATGCTCTAATTTAAATGTTTTTAAGTTTTAAAGATTTAAACTGTTGAATAAGACAATTAAACTGCATAATATATTATATATCTTTAATTTAGCAATACTTAAGGGGTTTTTGCCAAGTGATTTTACAGATGCTGTAGGATTTAAAAATTTAGCAACACATTTGGATTGTTTTTCTTATTTAGCATCATTTAGATACTCGCCAGTGCCATACAGGCGTAATGGAATATTACATGTAAACTACACAAACTGGCTGCTTCCCGTAATTAACGGTATCTTACAAGAGCTGATTCTTCCTGTGCTCGAACCCATAATGGACTAATTTTCGGCGGGGTCTCTTGGCAAGGTCTTGTACTTACTGCTTCATCAGATTGGTGCGAGGACACACATTGGTGGCGCGATTGTTATGCGTGATTTGACGCAACATCTTCTGCCAGCTCTGTGCGAGGGAGCGAGATAGTTATGTACAGTTAGGCAGAGGCAGAGGCAGAGACAGAGTAGAGAGAGAAAAGGCAACAATAACAATACAACAATACCAAAGAGAAGAAGAACGAGTCGAAGGAGAAACAGCATGCAGAACACAGAGAGAGAAAGAACGGAACGGAACAATCGATGCAATTATGTACACACAGTGTAATCGAGTGAGGTGCAGCAAGTGGAATTAATGCGAGAGGGCAAAGGAACAAGGGACAGGGAACATTGGGCTCGGGACGCAGGACAAAAGGACGAGGATTCAGGGAGGACAAGATGGGAGTTTCGTTTTTTTTTCTGTTAGGGAGACAGGGAGGGAAACCCGCCCACTTACTGTTTCCGCAGACACATCATGGGGCAGATATTGTTCGCTTTGACATTATGCGTTATTTTTCGTATGCCATCTAGCCAGATCTAAAAGTAGAGGAGAGATTCGGTAGGAGAATCGGTGTATGTATGTGCGAGCGTTTTCTATTTTCTTTCCAGTGTACTACTGCATTGGGGTGGACCTTCTTCATAATGTTAATAGTTAGAAATATATATTCATATGATCAAGAGAGTAAGGTATTTATAAATATGAGACAATACAAGACTTATAAAGAACAACAATTTTCCTAAGTTTTTCTATATTCTTAACACCAATAAAAAAATAGGTAAAGAAGAATTTCTCTGGAGTAATTTCAGGCACTAAGGTAAGTCACTTTATGAAAACACTGCGTATGAGTGATATTACTCAAAGCTTTCATTATATGAATCAAGAATATCTATTTGTTTTCATTGGCTTTCCTCGGAATACAGGTCCACCCTAGTATTGTATAGGGTAAATGAGTTTCCAGTGGGGTGGACCTTCTTCATAATGTTAATAGTTAGAAATATATATTCATATGGTCAAGAGAGTAAGGTATTTATAAATATGAGACAATACAAGACTTATAAAGGACAAAAAGTTTCCTAGGTTTTTCAATATTTTTAACACCAATAAACAAATAGGTAAATAAGAATTTCTCTGGATTAAGTTCAGGCACTAAGGTAAGTCACTTTATGGAAACACTGCGTATGAGTGATATTACTCAAAGCTTTCATTATATGAATCAATAATATCTATTTGTTTTCATTGGCTTTCCTCGGAATACAGGTCCACCCTAGCAGTGTATAGGGTAAATGAGTTTCCAGTGTACTACTGCATTGGGGTGAACCTTCTTCATAATGTTAATAGTCAGAAATATATATTCATATGATTAAGAAAGTAAGGTATTTATAAATATGAGACAATACAAGACTTATTAAGGACAAAAGGTTTCCTAAGTTTTTCAATATTCTTAACACCAATATAAAAATAGGTAAAGAAGAATTTCTCTGGGCAATAAGGTAAGACACTTTATGAAAACACTGCGTATGAGTGATATTACTCAAAGCTTTCATTATATGAATCAAGAATATCTATTTGGTTTCATTGGCTTTCCTCGGAAGGCAGGTCCACCCTAGCAGTGTATAGGGTAAATGAAAGGTTTGGGCTCAACCAGAATGTGGGGGCGATGTATAAGCTACGATTATGAGCACATGGCTCCTCCGATCCCTGTTTCCTCTAGTCACTCCTTCGATTATAATCTATATCCCCTGGGACTTACCTTAGCTGTTGCCGCATCTGGACAAATAACATGGTGATATGTTATATTGATATAGTCCGTGTTCGAGCAGATCGTCAAGGATCGCTTATCCAGTTCCGGTATGTTGGTTCCGTTCTTTTTGGTTACTTTATCGAGTATCTTGGGATCCTGCAAGAGCCAAATATACAGTATTTACTAGGGAGTTGACTGCAATATGCAACTGCATTTGCATTTGCTAAATCCTGATCCTAATACCCATCCCAATCCCGGACCGAATCAGTATCAGAATCAGCATCGGGGAACATTAATCTGAATTTGCATCATTAATCAAGCCCCGGCGCAATATACATTGCAGAGAAACATTTATCAACATTTGTGCAGCATTCGCGGAGCCAAGGATTTATATATATATATTCTATTTCCCTTTTTTATTGCTGTTTGTTGGACGTCAGCAACAATTAAGTGCTGCGCACTTTATCCTGTGTAGCCTCTTAAATTTTGGCCAGCATTTCAATTTACTTGCTGCCTTGTCCTAATAAACTAGAAACTTCCAAGGACTCTACAATAAAAGATAATTGTAGGAACTTCAGTTGCATTGATTTCTTAAGGGGAGGATAATAGGGAACACTTTTGAAATTAACAGTTTCTGTGACTTAAAAGCAAGCATTTAAGCTGCTTAAATTTAATATTTATTGATTTAAAATGATTGTTGCATTAGACGGCATTTTAAGTGCTTTTAAATATCTGTTCTAGGCAGGGAGATGCCCTTCCAGCGCCGTAAATAACTTAAATGTTCTTTCAAACTTCTCCCCACTTAAACGGTGAATTTCTTAAAGGAAATTGAATTATGCAGCGAAACCGCCAAGGAGATTTTCCCACCTCGACGGCACACACACACACGCAGGCGGGCACACCGAACAACACCTACGTCAATAGCTCAATCAGTTCGAGTGCAATTTGCGAGGACAGGGAGCGGGAGCGGGACAGGAACTGTAGCATACTTTCGAGTGCTAAATAAGTCAGCCTTCCCCCCGCCCCATCCGCGCAACCCGCGTCGCCGGCTGCTTTGAAGCAAGTAAAGTAAAGTGAAAGCAAATGTTATAAAAGTTCTGTTCGCCTTATTCTTCCTTTCACTTTATTTCATTTCATTTCGTTTCATTTCGTTTCATTTTTCTTCTTTTTTATTTGGCCTGTGTTTGCTTTCTTCTGGCACTTTTCCCGAGCTGCCTCGTGCATTATTGAAAAGCGCCAAAAAAGAAACTAGCAGCCAGGAAAAGTCGCTGGCGCTCGGTGGCAATAACAAATAACAAATAAAAAATAAAAAGAACTGCAACCAAGCTCAAATTTCTCGTTTTCAATATTTCTTTTCGGGTTTATATTTATTTGATTCTTTTTTGTTCTTCTCTGCGGTCTGCCAAACGAAGCAACTTTTAATGGTTCATTGTGCAAGGCTTTTGGGGCATGCGTCCTGCCTGCCCCCTCCCCTGCCCCGCCGGCTGTGTGTGTGTGTGTGTGTGTGTGGTGTGTGTGGTGTGTGTCGCTCACTGATTTAATATTGATGACCAAACATTTCAAGTGATGGTAGAGCACTAAACGCACACACGCACACACTCGAGACACACTGAGGGGCATTCTGGAGTGATTCAGTTTTTGCTCCCAAAAATATTAAAAGAGTACAATTTAGCCTTAGTTTATATTAGAATTTTTTTTAAGTTGTAATAGTCTTATTTAAAATTAACTTTCAGTCACATTAACAAAAACGAATTTAAAACAAATGCCAAAGAGTTGCCATTTTACTTCAGCCTCACACCCTAGCAGGCCTCTGAAATAGCTTTTAAATATATAATAAATTATATAAGTAATAAATTATATAAATAATAAATTATATAAATAATGAATTATATAAATAATAAATTATATAAATTATAAAGGTATTATATTTAAAAGAAACAAACTAACGTTATTAACAAGGCTTAAAAAAATGACAAAAAAATCAAATGAATAAAACAAATAAGGTAAAAATGTTTGCTTTCCTGGCAAATAATAAATAATAATAATAAACTACTCCTATTGTGCGATTTATATTCCACGCACTCCGACACATTAAATACTATTTTTTATTATATTTATAATTAAACTCTCCCTTTGCTGAGTGAGAAATGGAACTCCTTGTAAACCCAACTTTTTATTTCCTTTATGATGAAAACTTTTAGCATTTTGTGTATGATTTTGGCATCTTCCTTTGGCCATCTTATTTGTGGTCAACAGTTTTGGCACGCACACAACTGTGTGTGTGTGTGTTTGTGTGATCATTATGGACATTTCTTGCAGCTTTCGCTCCTTGGTGTTTATTTTGCATTTTAATTGAATTTTGTGAAGGATAAGAGCGAGTGGAATCACTCGGGGCAGAGCACAAAAGATGTTAAGGGTTGAACAAGATGGGGGGGCGGGGCTAAGAGTGACAGAAACTGGCCAAGACAGACTCGACGGGGTGCCCGATTCAAGTTGCCAACAAATAAAAGCAGACATTGGCCAAAAATCATGATTTTTAACAAAGGACTACTCGAGGAGTCCCACTGCAAGTTACCAGAGTCAAGTCGTTGTAAATAAAGTTGACATTTCCCTTGCTGGTTCAAGTTGAGTTTCTTCGACAAACAAATAAACACAACTATGTTGATTAAATACAAATTATTTACCTACAAATAGAAGCAGTTCAGCTATCAATGAAAGTCCTATAAAAGTTTGTTAATAACTTCTGGAAATCCAAGACTGTTTGCTCTCTGCCTTTTTCAATAATAATATAAGACAAGTATCCGCCTCTCCAGGAGCACAAAGGCCATAAATTAATAACCGAGTTTATGGGAACATTACATTTAATTTCATTTATTTTCTGCTGCCACTTTTCCGTAATTCCCTGCCAATGACAGACTTTATTTTCTGGGCCCCCTTCCTTGAGCCTTGAGCTCTCAGCTCTCAGCTTTCCGGTCTCAGTTCCAATTTGTACAAATATTTCTCTGCTGCATTCGTTTTAAGCCTTTCCCGGGGTGAACTTAAGCCGCTTCCACGGAAAAACCTGTTCACGATTGAATGGAGCATTACCAGCAGCGGCCACCACACCTGGATGCCACTTAGTAGTCGCCTTCCCTTTTCCTTTGCCTTCCGCCATCTCCATTTTCCACTTTCCATTTTTCCTTTTGCATTTTCCCTTAGCTGCACCTGTAACCCATATGCAAGCCAGTCAAAGGACTCGCCTGCAGCTAAAAATGCAAAATGTGATGATTGGCTTGGTCTAAAGAAAGGACGAGAAGGCGACTTCGGTAGTGAGGGCGTGTTGGCATCTATAGATCACAAAATGCAGCCCAATTAGGTATGGAAACTAGGTGTGTAAGCTGCAGTAGCTTATAGATTTCTAAAAATAATAATAAATAATACAAATAAATATTTATTTGCCTAATGATGGTGGGGAATAGAGTAAGCCTTGCATTCAGCACTGAGAGATCATAAAATGCAGCTAAATTAGTTATGAAAAACAAGTTTTAAGTAGCACACATATTCCCAAAGGAAATATATATAATATAAATATAAAATAAAATATATAAAATAATAAATATATTTCCTTAATGATGGTATAAGGTTGGCCAATCGAAGGGTATTCAGTTCTGCAGAATGTTGCCATTTATAGATCACAAAATAAAGCTTAAAAAAGGTTTAAACATGAGAGGAAGTTAACTTTGGGAGAGAAGGTATTGCAGCGTTAAGATATAGAAACATATACTATCATCCAGATAGATTTAAGACTAGGACTAGACATGCCTAGATCAACTCTACTGTTGTTCCTGCTTAAATAAGACAAATACAATATAATTTTAAACATTACTCCTACAGTTTATAACCAAAAGCTGATACACTTTCTGGTCTGAATGAAGGCTGGCTAGGAGTGGGCCAGTTGCCAGTGGGATGCAGTCATCCAAGCCTCCGGCTTCGGCACCAGGATTGGCATCAGTTTCACTCTCAGTTTTGCTTTCAGGTTGGAAAAGTGTGTCAAAGCGGAGTAAATGGGAAATGGGAAATGGGAAAACTCTGAACCGGGGACTGAACGGCAAATCTAAATTAGTTCAAGTCTTTGGGGCGGCACCTGCATCGGCCATAAATATATATATGTATATACGTGTATAAAGCATATATGGGAGGTGGCAGGAGGCAGGACTACGAGTAGTATGGATGGATTGGCCCAAATGGTTCTTCATTTCGGGCTGTTGCTGCTGCTGTGCTCGGTCATAAATTTCATTTAGGCGACGTCGTCGACAGACAAACACAAATACATCACTCTATCAGTCCCAGCCCCCCGGATATATATATATATATATCTATTGATATATATATATACCCTCCTGTGGCCATATGTTGAAAGCAAAGGAATAAATAAAGGACTCAGGACTCGGTGACAATAAATCTAGTGCATGGAACAAATGCGTTCCAAAGTCGAAGACGGCGACTTTGATCCACAAAACGGTGCTGGCTGCAAAACAATTGAGAGCAAAAGTGACATATTGACACATTAACCGACACACACCCACACACACACACACACACACACCCTCTCTCCTAGACGACAGCTTTATGGCTTTGTGATAGTTCATCCTGGCAGGAAAGGGGGCCAAAAGGACTGCACTCAGTCAAAAGTTGGCTTGGAAAAAAGGCGGCCAGATCAAGCAAGGTGTCAGCGAAAAATGCAGACAAATGGCAACTGGGAAACTGAAGTTTATTTTTATAAATCTATGTATTATTGCCTGCAGTTTGGTTTATCTTTAGTCTATATTATCTATCTTTAAGGAAGGCTGCATAGATTTCTCAAGAAATTATAAGATATAAGCTTCTCTCGGCGAAAAAGAATTGGTTTCACTAGTCAAAAATGTATAATATATATATAATACTATATAAATATATATAAATATATAAAAATATATATAAATGTATATAAATATATAAAAATATATATAAATGTATATAAATATAAAAAAATATATATAAATATGTGGCTGGCATTGCCAATCCTAATTGAATCATTTTTACTGAGCCATAAATCAAAAGAATTAAACTCACTTACTTTTTCAATACTTTTTCAATATGACTTTAAATTAATGAAATTTCTAGCGACATAAAGAGTTTACTTATTTTGTTAAATAAACAATTACTTGCCTAACCTAAAGTATCAATATTTAATGACATTTTCTGCTATATTTAGAGGTATTATATATATATTTTGTATACATAGCTTGTACTCACCCTTGGGGTGCCTCCCGCACGAATATCGCTCACTTGACACAACTCGATGACGTCGCCGTCCTGCGTGCGGACACAGAGGATATAGGTATATGTATAGGGCGGATCGAGGGACTCTTGTGACTTACCCGCCCCTCGCTCTTCCAGTAGAGAAAGAAGCCGTACTCGTCGACCTTGAAGAGGGCATCCCGCTCGAAGTCATTCTCCTTCGTCTCCTTCTCGTTCTCGAACCAGCGATCGAAGACGGCGCCCGTGGTTAGTTCCGGCGGAACCGGAATTATCCAGTCGAACTCGTACTTCTTGGTCATTTTTATTCACGGCGTTCGCTGGATGCTGACTGGGGATTGTAAATTAAATAAACCAGTTACAAATCAAATAAAGCTCACATATTGTTTAGAATAAAGTATTTATAGTATATATAGATTGTATATATAGATTGTATAGCTGATATTACCTTTGCCGCTTCCGTTTCCGGTGCTCTTTCGGTTTCGGTTTCGGTTTCCGTTGCCGCTGCCGCTGTCGCTGCCGTTGCCGCTTCCGTTTCCGTTGTCGTGCACATGCGATATATATCTAGCCCAGATCTAAATGCGTCTCTCTCTCTCTCTCTCTCGTTGTCTGTCCCTCTCTCGCTTCTCTTTTCTCTCGCTTCAGTTGTGGGACATGATCACAATACTGGGTATTACTACGCTGTTATCGATTATTTAATCGATTTGCTGGGTTCCCTATGTACAATTGCATTTATTGTAGATCACATGGTCCGAACCCGAAAGCTCCGAACGAACTTGGCTAATTGAACTTGGCAACTTGGCTCGGTTGCACTGGCCGCACTGCCAGGAGACTCAAGGCTCGGCTTCCTTTTTATCCAAAAAACTCGGGACTCTCAGCTGCAATGGAAAAGCGGAAAGGGAAATGGGAATATAAATAGAGATAGGAAGACCATTAGACAAGACAGCTGCCACTGGCATTCTCCTGCAATAATAATTGTGTGACTGGCCACACAACAAATTGAAGACCTGGTCGAGACTGCACTCAGCAAAAAAGGGCTAGCTCTGTCTTCTTTAGAGTCAATATAAGTAACTACTTTACTTATTAACTTTGATTTTCTAAAGTTTCTTTCTTTTTCAAAATTAAATGGCAGCGAAAAAGGGCATTTCGCCAAGCTCTGTCTTCTTTAGAGTTAATATAAGTAATTACTTTATTTATTTACTTCGATTTTCTAAGGTTTCTTTCTTTTTCAAAATTATATGCTATTTTTTAAATTTTTAAATTAAATTGAACGAAATGAATCCCCTATTTTCTTCTCTGCACAAACGAAATTCAAGAAAATGCATTTATTTTGCTCCTCTCTGGATGTCGATGTCCATCAAGGCTTTGATTTTATTATTGCCATCAACTTGCATACTGCGATTTCCAATTTCAATTTGTGGCTCAATGCCTAGGTGCTCCGGAGTGTGTGTGGGGGTGTGTGGGTGAGTGCATTAATTTTACAGGACAACAATTGCCTGAATTTCGAAACAAACAAGGCAATTATCATGTTGAGTGGGCTTTAAATATAAAAGACTCTTTGTTTTAAGATTAATTTGAATATGTGCTATTGATTTCTGATGAGTATTTTGTGGGTTTATCTTTAAGGAAACTCCTACAAAAAATTCCCTATTAATAATATTAGCAGACAGAACGAATCTATACGAGAAATCGCCGTGTTTTGCCAATCATTTTGTTAATTTTTCCCCCTAAAGTTTAACGAGTTCTTTGCAAAATTCTTTTAAATTAAATTAGCATTCGAATTGTACTAATTTCGCACACAGAAACACCCACAAAGTCGCTGTGCCAATTTGCCGTCTGAACACTTTATGAGCTTGACACAGTTTCCAAAAAAAAAGTAACAAAAAACAAAAGAAAAATCCACTTTAAAGTTGAGCCTTTGACGTTCTGAAACTTTTTCTCGCCACGGGGATATATTTATGCAAATTATCGAACCAGGACTTGACAGGATAGCAGGACACGGAGCAGTCACAGTCGCAGTAGCAGTCACGGATCCGGCTGATAGCTGACAGACAAGAAACTGAACTAACATCAAGTCGCCGCAGCCGGAAGCCAAGAAAACATCTAACAAAATACAAAAAAAGAGGCACTAATGGAATTAGCGAGTGACGACATTGCCAGGGCCATGGCCACAGGTTCTCCGCTGGTTTCCCTTCGCTGCGATTCGATTTGGCGGCACTTTGGGGACTTCCCCCATGGATATCACCTGCCTGCGACGCCGCCATAACGGCCATGGCCTCGTGCACCTGACTTTGATTCCAATTCGGGGACAAAAACTCAAGTGGCTGGCACCCGCTCTCGCAGCTTGTTGCTGTTTAAATTCCTTTAGTTCTGGCCAAAAACACACCGCCAGCACTCAGCAAAATTCCAGGTTAAATCGGGAATAATGTAGTTATATTGGTATTCTTTTATGCAGTATATAATACTTAATGTTTAATATTTATTCAATTAAAAAATTGATTTAAAACATATATATACACACCAGCAGCACTCAGCAAAACTCCAGTTTAAATCGAAAATAATGTAGTTCTATTGTCATTCTTTTATGCAGTATATAATACTTAATGTTTAATATTTATTCTATTAAAAAATAGATTTAAAATTGGCATATATACACACCAGCAGCACTCAGCAAAAATCCAGTTTAAATTGAAGATAATGTACTTCTATTGGCATTCTTTTATGCAGTATATAGTACTTAATGCTTAATATTTATTCAATTAAAAAATACATTAAAAATTGGCATATATATGGCATTAATTAGTAGTTAGTCTGATCTTCTGTTAGTCAAGAGATGCCAAAAAAAAATTACACAAAAATTCAATATCCAAGAGCTTACAATGAAGTATTTTTATTAAAATAAAATAAGCAAGTTAAATAGAAATCCCTTTAAAACTTTGAAAGTACACATAGTATATGCAAATGGGAGTACATATTTTCTCACCGTGCATCTCGGCACGCCTGCTTGGCTCCTTTTCGGCGGCGGGACTCGCTTTATTTATACATATACGTATATCTACTTTGTGACAGAGTCCTTTGTGTGACATTTATGCGCTCCATACAGCTCACACACACAGACTCATTCATTCATTTCCTACATCTCACTTCACACACACACACACACACACAGAGACACACACATAGCTGACTGATTACTCGACGCTGCTTTTGGGAAAAACCGTGATTTCTTCCGTCTTTGGTCGCTTTTCCAGCTTTTCCCGCTTTTCTTCGTCGACGGCACTGTCATGTTACACATGACTTCAAATTCAATGAGCTGCGAAATTTCGCTCATTGTTAAACTTGGAGAGCTCGTTAGCCAGACACACACCACACTCTAAAAAAAGGCAAAAAGTAAAGAATAAAAATACTTTCACGCCCCGCTCCACGAATGTTTAATGAATTTACGCTCTTTGCGCTTTTGAACTTTCGGGGCTGGCGAATTAGCGAACAAAGGCGGCACACACAGCACAGGATGCTGAGGAGCCAGTACTGGAGGAGGAAGGTGTGCTCCAGGACAAACAAGGACTCGAACGACAATGCACTCGAGTTAAAATGTGATGGGACTAATGGGGGACTGCGATTTAAGGGCCAAATCTGCAGGGATTCCTCCGTAAAATGCACAAAGAAAAGTGGGTCAAGTACGTTTCAACTTTAAATTCGCATATTTTCAGCCAGAATTCACACAGATATTTATGCAAGTATATGTATGTATATAAGGTGAGAACTGGAAGAGATTTCCTTATTTTCAGGTGTTCTAAAAAGGCCAAAGCTGATATTTCAAGCAGCTGCATTTTACACTTAAAAAAAGATACTTATTCCTGAAAATCCTACATCATTTTATTAATTTATATATGCTTTTTATCCGTTTTAAATGCAACTCTTAATGAATTTTTAACTGGGAAATCCAGTGGATCTCTGTCAATGAAATGCGAACTTATCTGCCCCAAATTAAAGTTCCTGGAAGCTGGCTGTCAGCTGCGATAATTTAGCAAGGACTCCTTGAGTGTCTGGTCCTGGCAGGGACTTTGGCTTTGGCTTTGGCACAACCCAATACTTTCGCGAAATCGAAGCACTTGAATTCATCTTCCGCTGCCTTTTTCCATTTGGCGACCATTAAATGCAGGAAGCGACCAGGAACAGAAAGAACAACTTGAAGGCAAATCAAATGCGCTGCTTTCCTATATATATATATATATATATATATATATATTTATATATATAAAGGTACTTGTGTATATAGATTTTGCCTGAAGTGAGTATATGACAACGGTGCCTCTGGTTTTTTCCCAAGTGCCACGCCTCAACACCTGCGCCCCGGCGCGAATCGAGCGGAAATTCGGTTCGAAGGATCTCCGTGGGAAATACGAGAGGGGGGGGAATGGTGGTTTCGATATGGAGTAAAAATAACTTGCATAAACTTTCCCTCAAAGGACACTCACTCACTCACTCACACACACACACACACACACACACACACACGCGCTCACGTACGCCGAGAAGTGTGCTACAAATATGCTCATTACGTGCGCGCCACACACAGGCAGGCAGGTCCGCCCCCGGACTCCTCCCAGTCCCCAAAGCCGCCCGCCCTTCCCCTCACCCCTTTGGCCCCTCTCCCATTCCCATTCAGCGACAATTGCTCAATTTATTATTGCATACTTTGCGGCCATAAAACTTGGCTGGCATCCTCGCCGCCTTGGCTATGGCTACGGGGCCTCGGCTTCTGTTGCATGTCCTTATGGAATATCTGTGTATATATATGTCTATATAGTATATAGAGTACATGCAATACACGGCCACAGGTATTACAAGCAGACCTTTGCATTTGAAAGGCATAAACCATCAATTTGCCACTGCAAGCTCCGCTTTTTAAAAGGAAAACCGAAGGGACTGGCTCGATAAGGAGGGAAATTCATCACAGTTTTCCAGAGCTAAATGACAGGCTTAAAAATGCCTTTAAGGTATTTAAGGAATTAATATTATACAGTATATATTTATGGGAAAAAGTATTATAAATATTCATATTCATATTAAAGAGTTTTGCAACTCACTTTGTCGATGCCCAAAATGAATACATTAAAGTAATGCCTTTCATGGTTTGTATTGCCTGGCAATTTATTTATATTTCTGCCATATCTGTTGATATTTAAATATTATTTGTTGTTAAATAAAATAAAATGCATTATAAAGTTGTCGATATGCAATTGCTGCTTGTTTGCCTTGAATTGAAGCTATTCGCAGCGCAGTTTGCAGTAGTTACTGTTTGTCAGGGCCATTGTGTGGCTCTTATTGTTATGAATGTAACAATTGTTGTTGCCGCTTTTATGGTTGAATGTGAACATCAGTAAGTTATTAAAATTGCTTTTCCCCCTTTTTATTATTTAACTTTTAAGTGGAATACTCTTTCCCTTTGCAGTGAGTGCAGTTTTATATTTAAAAAGTTGTTTGATGCAAGTTTTGATTTGTAAATTAAGTGTTCTACTTTCTCGGGTCTTAACAATTGTTTAGTTAAGAGCTTTGATGCTTTTGTACACTAATTTATATAGCTAAAATTTATTTAAAAGATTTACCCTGTAGCTTATCTTTAGTGATATGTCCTGGTACTTATATCGGTTTTATCTGCTCTCGCCTGTGGTTTTGTTCCTGTTCCTGTTGGCCATTCTTGCTGAGCTGCTACTGCTGCTGTTGGCCATTACACTTACGAAATTGAATTTGCCGGCCATACAATATTTGTGAAATTGGCATTTAAATATTTGATGAGACAAGCAAAGGGAAATGCGCAGCGAATCGCAGGTAGTAAAATATTTGAGTGTCTTGTTTCTTTCTCCTCTTTTTTTTTGGGTGCTAGTCCAAAGGAGGAAAGGACAACAGGACGAGGGGAAGGGACAGGCGGGCAGCAGGCAGGCAGCAGGCGTTTCGAACAGTGAACACTGATTGCACAAATGAAATATTGAAGGATGTGTGAGAAGGGAACGCGGGGTCAGGTCACAGCTTGACCTTGCTGGCGCCGGTCGGGCATCCATCAAAATTGATGGCAGCCGAGAAGGATGCACACTCGCGCCTCCTGCAGTCAGTCGTCAGTCGGTCAATCAATCAAGCGCCCCGCTCAATTACATCAATCAAGCGGGAAAGGTAATACAAAACCGAAAAGCCAAATGGCTTTTTTCGGAGACAACAGGGCGACGGAGGGGTCCTGGGCATGGAGATTAGAGATAACTCTTCCGGGCCAAAAGTAATTACGGCTGATAAACAAGTTCTCTACGGTCCTATTGTTCCAGCACAGCGAGGGGAAGTGGTCGGAAATGAAAGGACCCGTCAATTGGCATCCTTGCAATGGAGAGTCATAGGTGAGATGGGAGAAACCAACAGGCCATAGTCTCTACTATTTATTATATATAATAAATAGTAAATATTGACTTTAAAAATAGTATTTAAATATAAATAATGTATAAGAGTGCTTCCCATCTTAATATTGCATCGCTAAATGGCATCAACTTGTAATAATCCCTTAAAACATATAGATATGTTAAGAAACAAATTTATAACATTAATTTCAGTTCTTTAAAATCTGAATTCTTTGATTTATTACACTAAATAAATCAAAGTAAAGCTTAGTTTTAAATGCCATATTTGTTATCGATATTATACTGCAATTTTGCAATATATCGACATTTATTGCCATCTCTAGTTCTTCCATTTGCTTTAAAAAATCAAATATTTCTGAACAAATTATGGAACAAATTTATAACATTAATTTCAGTTCTTTAAAACCTTAATTCTTTGATTTATTACACAAAATAAACCAAAATACAGCTTCGTTTTAAATGCAATATTTGTTATCGATATTATACTGCTATTTTGCAATATATCGACAATTATAGCCATCTCTAGTTCTTCCAATTGCTTTAAAAAATCAAATATTTCCGAAAATAAATTCATCAAGACTGAATACCACATGGAAAATACCTAACAAATTACAAATGGAATGTTTATTTACAGAAACCGAGGGGTTAAGTGGGGAAAACACAGAATTTGCACGGAAAAAGAGGAACATGCAATTCGCAATTGGAGTAAAATGACAGGAAATATGCCAAATAACTTATCATATTTCCATATGCAAACCTAACGTGTGTGTTTTCCAGCTATTTCTGCCTCTGTCGGGGAAATTGCAAACTTGTGCATACTAAATGGAAGTTTTTCATTTAATTAAAGCAAGGATAACACAAGAGCACACATGTGCTTTACACATTTATTTCAGTTATGTTTTATGTGCATATGCGTCCTTATGAAATTCACTGGAAATAAAAACGAGGAAAACGTTTGCTGAAATTATCCAGGAAAACAGAACTTAGTTTGTTTTCCGGGTAATTTGCACATTTCCAGGCAAATAATTTCCGCAGAGTTCCGTGGCTGTCTTACTAACATGAAAGACAGTTCTTTTAAGCTCTTAATTTATGACTTCTTCTGTTTTTTAAATAGTATTTTCATTAAATTGTATTCCATGCAGTTAACATGAAGAAGAAATGTATAATTCTTGTGAATTCTTCACATTTAAATTAATTGATAATATCTAGATAGATATCTAGATAATGCCATATTTACATGTTATATCAGTACACCACTGCGTATGAGTAATATTTCCCGAACTTAATTTATTTGATTTATTTTTATCAATAATACCATAGCATTTATTATTCCAATTATTGGACATTTTTAATTGATTTCCTTAGCAATGAAATGTCACTTACACACACAGACATACTTCACACACACACACACACACGCACTCCCGACTGTATGAACAGGTGACCCCGGCGGATACGTGATGCGTGGGAATATTCAAAGACCTGGGACAAAAAAAATCGCTTAGGCACGCACCATCCGTCAAAAAAAGAAAAACACAAGAAAATACATAAAAAAAAGTATAAAAAAGCCGAGGAAGGTGGGACACCCCACCAGTGGGCGTGGCTGTGGGGCAAATCAAAACCGAATGATGGGCGGAGCGCGACAGCACGGGCACGGCATCCTTCAAACAAACTGTCAGCAACTGTCAGGAGAAGTTAAACGAAACCAAAAAGGACGAAAAAGAAGCGGAATACGAAATAAAACAAAGGAAAGTGCAGAAAGGAGCCCAAGGAGCACAGGGAGCGCAAGGAGCTGGGAAATAACAAAACAACATTGACAGCAGATCGTGCGCCACACACACACACACACACACAGCCAGGAGCTTTTTCGGGCTCACAGCTGTTGGCAGCGGAGAGGGGCAGGGTCAGGGTCCTTTTTGTGGTTTATTTTTAGCCCCACAGGCCGTGAAAAACTCGGAGTTCCCCGAATCAAAACAATACATCATCATGGGGGCGGGCGTGCAGCGCATCGCATCGCATCGCTGTAAACTCGAAGAACCGAGTAACCGAATAACCGAGTCCGCGACCCACTGCTCTTGTCCTTCGTCCTTGGTCCTGGCTCCTTCGGTGAAATTGTGCATATTAAATACAAGCCAGTAAGGGCAGGCAAGGAAAACAAAACCAAGCCAAACAGCAGCAGGACCAAGAAAAACGAAAACGAACATCATCGATAAACTTTTGCCAAATAAAAATATGGGAAATTTCAATTGAAAATGTAATAAAATAAAAATTAATTGAATAAATATTTAAATAAATTTAATTAATAAAATTGAATTTTAATAATAATAATAGTTAATATTATATTAAAGCTCATTTAAGTTCCTTACCAAAATATATTATTTAATAACAATGAAGAAATGTCTGAGTAAACATAAAAAATACTTTAAAAACTCACTTCTATATAAGTTCTATAAGTTTCACTATTCTCATATAAAAATATATGTTTTGATAATATTTTCTAAATATATAAATATATATATATATAGTGACTCTACTTTTATAGCAGTGCACGAGAAATATGCAAAGAGGAGGACACAATTTGCGTGTTTTGATTTGACAAAGGTCTGCGGGGTCCTGTGGCCTGAGAGTCAGCCTAAGATGGAAAGTGGAAACGGGGGAACGGGGAAGGGGGAACGGGGGCACGGGGACACCGACCCGAATCCCAATCTGGAACCGACCCAAGAGCCAAAACCAAACCAAAAACCGGAACCCGACCCGACTCGGGATTCGTCCAGGTCCTTGCAGGTTTCTGTGCTTTTCTTCCTTTGTTTCTGGAGGCTGGAGCTCTTTTGGGTTTGTTTTTTTTTTTGGCGGGGAGGGGGCTCTTGAAGGGTGAGGCATTTATACTAATTTGTCGATAATTTCGTTGAGCTCGTAAAATGTTCGCTTATGTTTATGGGACACAAAGTGGCCAGAAGGCAGGCGGCAAGGAGTTGGAGCAGGACCACTGCCAGGACATGGGAATTGAGGCATTCCGAGGCATATTCGAGCCTGTGATTAAGTGAGCGGGGCACTAATAGACATTTTATCGATTGCCAGGCACAATTATATTTGATGAGCTTTTAATTGAATTGATTTACTTTCACTTTACCATATAAATAGCCAGGCAAGGTCGAAGCCACCGCAGGACATGCGATGTGGCCTAGATAGCTATCCAGATAAAGCAAAAGTCGGCTAAAGACAAAGGACAAACAAAATAAAACATAAGTTCAGCCATTAATAAATACATTTCAGTGTCACGCACCTCAGTTTTAAATGAAAAATTACTTAGTTACGAATAATAGCAATAATATCCTTAACTGGCTTGCTTATTATTTAATTAACCAGCCCTGCTCCAGAAAATATCAATAAATTCCCATTTACATAGTTCATATGCTTAATGCTCTCATGAATAATTAATTAAATCCTGCACTTTGGCGGCTGCACTTTAGTGGAAATAAAACTGAAATTATAGGACGATATATCGGATAGAACAAAGTGCTATCAAGTTACAAATTGGAGCAGAGCAGAGCAGAGCAGAGCGGGCGCCCAGCCAATTGTCAGGGACAGGGGCCGAAAAAGAAAAACTTTGCCAAGTTATATACTCAGATATATATACACTCGTATCTCTGGTTTTAGCAGGAAGAGTTTACCTCATCCCCAGCCTCGGTCTCGGCTGCTGCTGGGCTGATGGAAATGCCAACAGCAGTCGGAGTTTTCCATCAGGAAAAGTTTCCATCGAAAAGTTGTAATTCCGTGCACGCCGACGTTTTTGGTTTTTTCAAATAAACTTTTCTCTAGCTGCCAGTGACTGACTGCATTCAGAAAACAAGTTTCCTTTCATTTTTCCCATTTCGCATTTTCGCATTTTCGCGTTTTCCTATTTAGGCACACATTTTGCACTCAGCAGGAGTACTACACTGCAAAATAAGTGTTTAATATGGCAAAAGAACTCTTGAAAACTCCACTTAAGTAATTAATTATTATATTCCATCTATATAATGTGTAAATATTTCCAGTGTGGCTTTGTTTTCGTTACAGTTTGCTGTTGTTCTTAATGTTTGATGGCCTTTGGGTTGGCCCTTTCCCTCCTGCCCCCTGTCCCTGTATTCTCTACCTCTTCTCCCCGCCATTTTCCATAATTTCTGGCACCGTTTTGGTCCTGAAACTGCAGCTTTAGTTGTAAGCTGCGAGCATAATTTCATGTTAATACTTTTTAAGCGCATTAATTACAGACGCACACACACACAGAGAGTTGAATATAAAACAACAAAAAATTGCACAGGGCACAGGGGGAGAGCGGGACAACTGCATTGACAATCCCCCCTCCACCTGCAGCCCTTAACCCCTGGCTCTCAGTTCAAGTGGATAATATGCGGGGTAATAACATCAAATGAATTGTGAGAACGCACTCGGGAATTCCCCCACAGAACAGTCTTCATCTTTTTGTGAGAGTGCAAGCAAAAAATATATGTATATATATATCTGTTTATTCAATTTGTAAGCTTTATTGTCAACGTCGTTAGTGCTCGCTTCCCAGGGACTCTCGGTACACATCTCGTATGCGTATTTTATTCTCGCTGCAGTTTCGTGTCGATGCCGCATTACGTATACGCCCCACATAACCTGCCCATTGAGGTAGCGGAAAATCTCGTGATGAGAGAAGAGAGGCCGAGAGGAAGCTCGAAAAGGGATTTCCTTCAAGAGCAGCGGCCTTGGGGCGAGCGGAAAAAATTGGCCATTGTGGAAAGTGCACAATGCGAGTTTCTCTCAGAATAAATATAAAATTGTATTATTATGCCACGGAAAATATTCAAATAAATGTGTGCGTTAAGGTTGTTTTAAGAACTTTCGCTTTTATAAATATATTTACTTAACTTTTAATCTAAGCCACTTAAAACCTAAATAAAAAAATTCAAAGTCTATAAATAAATGAAAATTCTACAACTTAATATATTTCTATATATTTTTCCTGGACAACACCAATTTTATTTAATTTTAACAAGTTCTTCACTAGCTTTAAAAATTTCAAAACACTTAAGAACTTTCGCTTTTATAAATATATTTACTTAACTTTTTATTTAAGCCACTTAAAACATAAAAAACAAAAACAAATCAAAATCTATAAATAAATGAAAATTCTACAACTTAATATATTTCTATATATTTTTCCTGGACAACATCAATTTTATTTAATTTTAACCACGGAAAATATTCAAATAAATGTGTGCGTTAAGTTTGTTTTAAGAACTTTCGCTTTTATAAATATATTTACTTAACTTTTTATTTAGGCCACTTAAAAACTAAATAAAACAAATCAAAATCTATAAAGAAATTAAAGTTCTACAACTTAATTTATTTCTATATATTTCAACTATACTATATTTCATCTATATATTTCAACGTCAATTTTTTTTAATTTTAACAAGTTCCCTCACTAGCTTGAAAAACTTAAAAATACTTGAAACAGCTGGCTTTTTCCAAGCTACAATTTATGTAATTGAAAAATGTGGCACAATACTCAAGGTTACTTTTATTTATTAACAATTTTTGCAGCTGGCAGTGGGCCGGCCTTGGGCCGCAGTAAATGTGGCAACGCATTTGGGGGAAACTGCAGCTAACTGGTGGCAACAAAAAATAAAAAACAAAAAGCAAAAAAACCGAGCCCACTACAGCGCTTATCCATTAATCCATCAAACTATGTTATTTCGCTATCGGGCTTGTGTCGCGTTGAAAAGTCCCTGGAAATGGAAACCGGAGCAGCTGCCGGGCCGGTCTGGGCCGGGCCAAATCGAAACGTGTCAATGCCATAAATTTGGGCCAATCCATGGAGTGCGGCAGCGTGTATTTACGACCAGCTCTCCTCCAATTGCACTAATTAACTGAGTGGAAATGAGGAAATGAGGGGTGGTTGCGCATTGGAGGATTGCTGGATTGCTGGATTGCTGGATTGGGTGGGTTCGGGTTCACAGGGTCGGTGGCTTGGTGGCTTGGTGGCTCGGTGGACACATGCACATCCCTTGCAGGCGGCAACCTTCACCTGAATGGACAAACAGTGACGCCATTGCGACATCCGACACCAGAACCATTTTGCCATCGAGAGCCTGCTCGGGATAATACACTGAAAAAAACACTAAAACAAAACCAACTCCAGAGGCCTGTGTCCATGTTCCATGGCTGTCTTACTAACATGAAAGACAGTTCTTTTAAACTCTTAATTTATGACTTCTTCTGTTTTTTAAATAATATTTTAATTAAATTGTATTCCATGCAGTTAACATGAAGAAGAAATGTATAATTTGTGAATTCTTCTCTGTCATATATTTGATTCACATTTAAATTAATTGATAATATCTAGATAGATATCTAGATAATGCCATATTTACTTGTTATAGTAGTACACCACTGCGTATGAGTAATATTTCCCCAACTTAATTTATTTGATTTATTTTTACCAATAATACAATAATACAAACTGCACAGCTGCCTTCTCGCCGTGTAGCTCTCAAAGGCCACCCACTCCTGACCTGAGCACACCCCCTCTTTGATTAGCCGTGTGTTGTTGAGTGCATCCGAGGGGGGCAGGAACGGAAAGCAGGAACACGCAGGTGCTGCAGGTATTGCATTACGTATACGTAATCAGCTTAGTCGCTGTCGCTTAATCAAATAATCATTGCCTGCTCCCGACTTCGACCTCCAGTTGGGCAGCTGTAAAAGCGAGGCGCCAAAAGGTGGGTTGCCCCCCAGCAATTAGGGGCAGTCCAGGGATCGGTCGGTCGGAGTATTTGCCAGTGACAATTGAGCGATTAGTGGGAGCTGCGACTTGGGGAGTGCAGAGGTGCAAAGGTGCAAAGGTGCAAAGGTGCCAAAATGGGTCACGGTCGCATTGGATCGGATTGTCTCATGTCGCATTAGCGCTAATGGGAGTGAATTAATGTGGCTGCATGGCTTATAAGCTCTCATTGTTGTTTGGTTTTACTAAACAAACAGGACTCAGTAATGCCTCACACTATACTCACTCTGCTCGACTGGAAACACATAAATACTATCGAGTCAGAGAATCACTTTGAACCCTTCGAAATTCCAAATTTCTCCTCAGGAATATAGTTAAAATTCCCGTAAGAATGTCGTTGGAACCCAGCTGGAATTTGGAGTATGACTTCCCTGACCCTGACCTGACTGCCAAGGTCCATGAATTGGCGGACAAGTACTTCAGGAAGCTGAAGGATGAGCAGCCAAGCCAGGAGCATATCAAGAATAGTATGGATTTCGAGTTCCGAGAGAACATCCTCAAGAGGGTGCGTCAGCGTCTCGAGGAGGAGAAGCCACGCTACTTGGCAATGCAGGACGAGGTCCAGGAAATCCAGGATATGTTGAGCGTATTTAAAAAGCGCACCGATCATATAGTCGAGGACCTTAAGTTTGTCAAACTGCTGACACTGGAGGCCCACGATCGATCAGAGATCAACGAGTCGAAGATGCCTTCTTCTCCTCTGCAGAGTCCCGGAATCTTTGGGGAACTGAGCTCTGGTTTTCAGAAGTAAACAGGAAGTTTATGCAAAGACTTTACAAATTCTTGAATAATAATAATCTGTGCTAAGTACTAGTAATCTGTTATAATATAGTTACTGGTATTTTCTAATATATCTATGGCCTTCGGAGATATAATGTACTTGGGGCTACAGCCGAAAATTCATCTATTTAGCATTTAGCATTTTTTAAAAGGAATAGTAATGTTCTAGACTTGTAAACATGACTTATATGGCATTGTCACCTTACTATTCTATACTATACTGTCTGCACTTCATTTATTAAGTAGTTCTCTTAGTTTATGGCAATGAAGACATTAAAAATATATGATATATGTATGATATATTGTGTTATATTATGTGTGAACATAATGGGGAAGAACAGAAATCCAATACAATATTTTAATGATAGTTTCCCTGAAAATCTGTGGCAATAAAAGGGCCTTAAAATGTTGCAAATGAGGTAAATATAACAGCTTAAATCAAATGGTTAAAGGAAACTCTTTGTTGAGTGAAACTTTGACACTTTGGCCTACGGATTTGTGGCTCTGAATTCTGGATTTGCTTTTAGCATTTCTGGGAATCTCTTAGCCCGGCTCTAGCCCGGTTTCGGCCATGGTCAGGCGAATTTGACTGTGAATTCGATTGCAGTCACTTTGGCAAACTTGTCCCTCTACGACCGCCTATTTATAGCCATAGTCATTTGAATGGCATTCCGGGAGGGCGACGGGCGGCGGGCCCACGCATCATTTACTACAACACAACAGTACAGTTAGAGACATGTACATATGGACATGTATAATGGAGAAGCGTACACGTACCGTTGTGGCATCGTAAACACATTTCCCGTTACATGTGCGGGACATTTTGTTTAGTTAGCCAGAGTTCCTGGCTGCGAGTGTGTGTAATTACATAATGATTTATTTTCGCATTTCGATTCGCCTGGCCGTGTGCGTTTTTGATTTATTTACATTGTCGGCGAGGCCATCGCAGCCTCATCATCACTCGATTATTCCACAGAAAAAAAGAGCGATAAAAGGAGATATTACACCATTATCCCCCCCCCCCTATGTGACTTCATGGAAAGTAATTAAGGGTTTTGGTAAAGTGGGTTGAAAGTCTCTCTTCCCTTTTTATTTGCTTTCGGCCCAATTTCCAGCATCTTAGTGGTATTGAAATTAAATTGATTTATTTATTAGCTGCCTGTTATTTGTTTATAAACAATAAATGGCCAAGAATGCGCATTTTATATGAACATTTCTAGCGGCTTCAAGAAAAAAAGAAGGCGAAAACCAAAGCAAAGCAGCGCCAAACAATAAAACAACAATTATTTTTATGGCAAATATTTATCTAACAGCATTTTAGGCAATGGGCCGGTGGGCGGTGGTCGGGTGGCTTTTGGTTTTTGGCTTTTGGTTTTCGGTTTGCCTGTCAAAGGCAAACACAGCATCGAAGGTTGCCTAATGCTGAAATATTAATGTGCGTTAATTACACAGCAGACACAAGGTGGGAAATTAAGGCAGAAAATAAAGCCCTCCTTCGAAATCTCCTTGAAACTATCAGGGATTAACCTATAGTATCGATTTTTAATTGCACTACAGACACCTAGACATCGGTTATAGCCAGAACCCTTAGTTATTATACAATATACTTAATCACAGGACTCATTCCGCTTCCTTAAACCCAAAGTTTTAACCGTCAAAGGGCCAATTAAAACAGCTGGGATATGCAACATCTGGTAGTTCCACCGCTTAGTTATTTAGTACTATTACTAGGTCTACAAAAGTTTCTGCCAGCATATTTGGTATTTACATACTTGAGCATCCTAGCCAAGTTCAGGTTGGAATACTTTCTATAAAGTTTTCACCACAGAAGTGCTACCAAAGCCGTGGGTTCTCCCTCTTGGAATATCAGACAGCTTACTTTTATGGCCAAGGAACTTGGCTCCCTTCCGGCCGTCATCTGTGGACATATTATCATATAAAAGTCAGTTATTTTTAAGGAAACGTCTGGGTGGGGCTTAAGAACATCTGGTAACCATAACTGGCATTTGTTTTTAATATTTTATAAGTTTTTAAAAGTTGCCGCCCATCACAGTTAACCGCTTGCGAGTTCCTCTCTCTTAACTGTATTTTTTTCGCCATCAAGTTCAAGGTTATGGCTCGCATGTCTCTGGCAGTGGACTTGTTATTGAGAAATTCGACTAATAATGAATATTTTATTGCTTTCGCGAGAGAGCAAGTTCGTAATTAAACCAATTAGTATCAGCCAAGAAAATCAATTTGCTGCGGTATAATAAATAAATAAATATAAAGGCCAAGAGCCGAAATCGAAATCTAAAACCAAAATCGCAGCCAGCGCAAAAAGTTGCCAATTGGCCTAATCGAAATTTCAATTAATTTTGCTCAGTTTATATCCGTTGTATATCCGAGGGATATACACTGTGTATACAAACCGATGGACAAATACTCGTATATATGACTGTGTATATACTTGACGGGCCACATAGAATCGCCTTTGAGTTCATTTGTTCTGGACTCTCGTAGATTACGCATTTTGTTTATTATTTTGATGAAGTGATGTTGGTGCTGCTGCCACTGCTGCTGCCACTGCCGCTGCCGCTGCTATTGTTCCCGGCGCCCTGTTATTGTTATTGTTAATTTATTTATACCAACTCGGCCGGCAGGCAATGAAGCAATTGCCAAGGCAACTGGCGAAAAGGTTAAGCGCATCGAATTACACGCGCAGGGACCCTAAATATTCCCGATGAGAGTCCTTGGCAGGGTACAGGTTTCCTAATAATTGCGCATCAAAGGAGCATAGTGCATTTATTAATTGGGTAAATAAAAGGGTGTTCTTCACAAAAATACCAAGACAAAAATCTGTATAACTCCATAAATATGCATTTTAATTATATTATATTTCCTATTAATTATATTACATTTCCTATTAATTATATTTTAAGTACATAACGAAATGTCAAGCGGGAAGAGTATTTTCTTGTTCCCACATAGTTCTATCATTCGCGAAGGAAAGGCCGAAAAGGGAACTGTGGAAATAAGTAAATATAATCAAATTTGGAGTTAATGAGCGACCCGGAAATCATTTTCAGCACCATCAACAGGGATTCCTGGTCCTGCCGGGAAAAGGGCGGAAAAGAAACCAAAACAGAACCATAACCGTAACATAAATTCAGCGGAGAATGAAGAATTCAGCTTCGGCTTCAGTTTCTTTTTCCTTTTCTTCCTTCCAGCAGGACAACGAACTTTCCGGGGAATAGTCAAACATGAAAAAAATATATATACTGCGGGAGGGAGCGAGACCAAACGGCAAACAGAGAAAGTCGAGAAAGCATCAAAATATTTTGGCTTGGTCAATATTGAGTTGAAAATGAATGCCAAGCCTCCAGTGCCGCCGCCGCCGCCGCCACCTCGCCCCTTAATAGCCAGCACAATGGTGTTAGCTTTGTTCATAGAAAACAAAAAAAACAAACGGAAAAGTTTCCACAAAGCATACAACAAAGCAATCATCAATTTGAAATGCTCAAGTGACGAAGAACTTACTCCTGCCAAAACGAATATATATATATATAGAGAGATATATATCAACATCTCAGTAGTTCGCATTCTAGTTCAATGACCTTTGAAATAACAATTTATTGAGTAGTGGTCAGGAAAAGAAGCATATTCTGTTTGTAAATAGAAATGGTGGGACCAGAGACATTTATAGTGCATTTAAAGAGACCAGAGACATTTATGGTGCATTTAAAGAGACCAGAGACATTTATAGTGCATTTAAAGAGACCAGTAAAAATAAACAAATAATTCATAAAATCAACAATCATAAGCATATTTAATAATTTAATAACAATAATAAGAATCTAGTCTAACTATAAAAGTTTGTACTCTGAACAAATTAAACTTAGCCTTGAATTCCTAAGAATGAGTAACTTAGATTGCAAAACATTGAAAACGAATCAAATCCATTGGAAAACCTAAGCCCCAAATAAGACTTTAAACTTCCTAAATTTCAACCAAGTATATAAAGAATTAATTTCCTACATCAATGATTTTGGTAAATAAGGCCCTGCCATTCTATTATTAATAGTCTTCAGGACTTAGGCTTTCAAGCCACATATGAAAAGTAAATGCATTTTCACTGATGAATTCAGCAAATAAATCCCTGCACAATTTATGAACATTTATTTTAAAGGGCATACTCCCATTAAATATGTATCAATGAAAAGTGCTTTAAATATAGTATTTTCTACCATTGGATGAGGAACTTAAATGAAAATAAAAACCACACATTAAGGCAAAGTAATTCCAAACAGATGTGAGAGATTTCAAACGTTCAACGTCATTTTGTGAACATTAATTAATGCAAATGCATTATAATAATGAAAATGCATTTCCAATAGGATTATGAGCTTCAGAACTTCTGAGTAAATCATTTGCATTTCAATAACTGCAGCAGGTAAATCCTAAGTACATATTTCCAGGCAGGAAATATAATGGAAACTATGGAAATTAATTAGCAAATTGCATGCAAACCTGCAGGCCAGCTCAAAGTCTGCGAAATTATTTAAACCGATACGATAATTTGCCGCTCAAGACGCACATTCAGAGGGCTTGTCGGGGTGCGGGAAAGCCGGGGCTTGTCGGGGCTTGCCGGGGAATCCTGGTGAGAATCCAGGGGAAACCAATGACAAATAATTAATTGCGCACACACAGAGCTCCTCCGCTGTCTGTCTATTCGTGTGTGTGTGTGTGTGTGTGTGAGTGTTGGTGGGAATCCTGTCTGCATACAGGACGACACACAGGCACAGAAATATGTCTGATGTGCGACGGGGCAATGGAATGGTGTATGATGGCTCCAATGGCTCCAATGGCTCCCAGGGCCTGGGTGTTATCGAGCTCCTCCGCCTGGCACCAATTAACTTGGGCGTATTGTGTAAATAATGTGTTAGACATGGTTACACATTCATGCCGACCATAGACACGTCGTTCGCATCGTCATCTTAGGGGCCCCCGGTGCTGCCACACAGTATCCCTCGGATACTGGTTACTGGTTACTGGATACTGCTGCTGGGTTACTGAATCCCATATCCCGGATCTCCGGATCCTCACACCCCGCGAGTCCCGGCGATACGATTTTGATTGCACTTGGAGCTGCTTTAATTGAAGACCGAGACAGGAGACAGGAGACAGGAGACGGGAGACGGGAGACAGGAGTCGGGACGCCGGAGAAGACCTGCGACACCCAATGGCCGCCCCGTGATGGGGCTGTTGACATTGATCCCATTCCCATTCCCCTTCCCCCTCCCATTCCCATAGCCATTTCCATTTCCACTTCCATTTCCATTCCCTTTCCCCATCCCCAACGATTATATGTCTCGTCCTCCGATGCTGAACTGAACTGAACCGATGCCGATGCCGATGGCATAGCTGTAGCCGCCGCCTGAGCTGCTTGTTGGTAATTGCCATCAAATCGAGGGATAAAAAGCCAAAAAAAAAAAAAGAAAAAAAAAGCAAGTAAGAAAAGGCTACAATGTGGTACACTGTTGAAGAATTTGGGCCAGAAAACCCAATTAATTCAGCAAAAGCTTAAGTCACAAAGAATGTAAAAGAATATTCGAAGAACAAACTGTACATTAAATTCATCAAAAATGTCACTTGAAATAAGTGTGGCCAAACCAGAAAATATTCAGCAAATGTCACTAGAGTTAGGTGTGACCAAAGTAAAAAATAAAATGACATTTAAAAGGCAAGTAAACATATTAATTTTCCATTGGGAAAGTAGAAGGAATGCCCAAGAAATTGTAAATAATTATTTTAGAATTCCTACATTTTGTGTAATGTTGTACTGTATTTTAAGTAAATATATTATGAAATGTAAACAAGATAAGATCAAAAACAAAATGTGTGCCATTATAGGAATGTAAGTTATGACCCATAAATCATTTGGTATTTTTCCCCAATTGATCTCAATTTATACAAGATTTGGTGGAAATTTTGTAGGCCCAAAACTATAAACTATAAACGATAAACTGTATAAATTTCCGCGCAACACAGAATTGAATGAGATATTTTGCCAAGTGTAAAGAGAAGCCAAGTGGTGTCCTTCTCGTCATGGACTGACTTGTGCGCCATGCATGTGACGGCAGCTCAGCAGGATATTTTGTAAATCATTAGTCAACAAAATGGTGTGTGCGTGTGTGTGCGTGCATGTGTCTGGGTGTGTGACGCCATTATTCTCTTGTTGCCCTCATTTTCCCCTGCACCATGAGGGGGGTGGCGGCAGTCGGAGGGATCCTTTCATGGATGCCACACATTCCTGGCCTGATGAGATGCGCCGCCTGCGCGAGATTGCCCCGAGTCCGCAGTCGAGTGCAGTCTGTCCACCGATGTCATCAGCATTACGAGTGGGTGGCGCGGCACATCTGCCACGGATGGGTGGATGGATAGATGGATGGAGGGATGGAGGGATGGATGGATGGAGGGAGGGAGGGAGGCATTCGCTACCACTTCTGCGAGAGAGCGACCATTAGGCCCTCGAAGTTGATCAGCCTAGATCGATATGAATTAATGGCAAAACCACCTGTTTGAAGGCCTCTAAACTGAATGTTTCACCAAACGGCTCTTTGAATATAGTTTTGAGCTTATAAAATTTATACTTGGGATTAACTAGCCGCTAGAATACAAATAAGTAATGTTTTAAAGCCAAGTTCTTCTCTAAAAAGAAAGGAAACCTGTTTAACCCCTTCACCCTGCTTAATATCAGGTTAATTTAAGCTAAGTGTTGGTGGCCTAAGAAAAACTTAAATTGTGCTGCAACATTCACTCATTAATGTAAAAGGTTCACTGAAAAAAATAGCAAGAAATATATAACTTATTTGAGCCCCAGCTGCATGTATTTAAGTGCCTGTAACAAAGCAATTATGTACGATATATATATTATAAAGGGGATTAAACCAAAGTAATCCAGGCATAAACTGTAATTTCCGAACCACAAATAAAAAAGCGATTGTGTTTAAGGCTTTTAAACGCGTTTAAATGACAAAAAGTGAGTAAAAAGTAGTAAAAAATTTAAGTTTTTCAGTGCACAAAATTGCTTGCTGGGAATTCAGTCACGGGGAAAGTTGGCTCAAGAGGAATATGGAATATGTGTGTGTTTGGGGGTTAAGAGGTCCTAGGAGGGCTGGGGGTAAGGTCAAGAGACAGGGGCCGAGGCAGGGGCAGGGGCAGGGAGGGCGGGGTCTTTCTGGACCTGGCCAAGTGTGAGGCTTGCTTGGTTTGGTGGCGCGGCTAATGACGCCGACATTAGGCGAGCGTTTAATGTATGTGCACGTAGCCAGGTCCATTCCACACACACTCACACACCCCCTCTTTCCACAGAGCCCTCCCCTTCCTCACACAGCTGAGGCCAACAAGATAATATCACCTAATCTTGGGACTAGCTAGTACTTAAATATTATTTTATGGAAATCAAAAATCTCTAGTCATGAACTAGTCATTTGTATATTTATTATATACAACTAAGCTTCAATTGCCACAAATTAGATACTAAATATTTATGAAGCATGTGTTATTCTACATAAAAAATAAAAAAAAACATACAAATATTTAACCTAACCCAATTTAACACCTAAAATTAAGAAAATCAAATTACAATTAGGTTCTATTTTTGTGATCACAACTTTAAATACGCACGAAAGTCAAGGCAGACAGCGTCAGATGCTCGAGAGCATTACATAAGCGACGCAAAACTGTATGCTACACTTTTTGATGGCCACCCATCCGAGTGTGAGTGTGTGTGTGTGTGTGCTGGTGTGTGCGTTATTTCTGGCCATGGAAAGCGTCGAGGAAATACAGGGGGGCAGGGGGGGCGGTGAAAAGGGAAAAGGACAGCAGCGGTTGAGGGTCGACAAGGATACGCACGGCACGCCACTCAAAAGCCATAAGCCCGGCAAATTAACATGCCCAAATTATGACAAAAGGAAAACGAGGCTAAAACAAAGGCCCCGCAAAGCAGAAACTAAGGGTGCGCAGGCAGCCACAGTACATAGGGGTGCAGAGGGGGTTTTGGTTTCCGCTGTAGACCGGAAAAGGCCAAAGCGAGATTACCCCCCAAAAAAATACGGAGAAAAAAACCAAAACTTTGGCGTTAATGGCATTTTCGATTTAAGTTCGATTTAAATGAGCAATAAATAAAACTAAACCCCTAGGAAGATACAGTTCCACTGGAAAGACAAAAAATCGATCTAAAGGAGGTACTGACTCTTTAAAAAAATATTTAAAATAAAGCAAACCATACCTATACCAGAATATTGCAGGGAAAAACTGTATAGAAGAAGTCTGGAAGCCATGCCTTCACTTCTACCTACTCACTGGGCCGTCATTAAAATCCGTTTAACCCCAAAAGCCTCTTCTTTTCCTCTTGATGTGCTGAACTTTTGAGTTTTGCTGGACCCACAAGTGCAGATTACTCATACGCCCCGTTAAGCGAAACCGAAACTAACACTGACTCACCAGCAGACAACGGACAACAGGGCTCCGCGCCACACGACATACACATATAACTGTCATAATCAGGGATGCGGACAACACGGCGGCCAACAAAACATCAACTGGAACATAAAAGCCGGCAGCGGTGTGGTTGGGGGAATCCTGAATCCTGAATCCTGGATCCAGGATCCCGAAACCTCACACAGAAAAGGTACAGGAACCGCAGTGGCCGTAGTCATAGTTTAATATCCATTTAACATGCTCGTGTTGTTGCTTCTGCCTGGCACTGAGAGAAACCCAACTAGATCCGGCAATCCTTTCAATTTTACCCATATATAGTGTATATAGGTTATTTTGCGGCAGTGTTTTCGCCACGAATGTGGCGGGGGAAATTCCCAAAGTGATTATATTAATACAACATGAGCCACAAGTGTGTTGCATACATTGGGGCGTGCCGACTTGAGCCCAGCGAATCCATGACAAAACTTTTGCCCCATTGTAAGCGTGTGTATGTGGGGCCTATGTATGTCTGTATGTCTGTGGGCCCTGCTCATGGCATATAAAATATACATAAAGCCAGCGGAGCCAACGAACCAACTCTAATAATAATAAAATAATAAAAAGCAAGACAAACTTTTCACCATACTCAAAAGTTGTGGGGCGGCAGAGAAACTAACCAAGAAACTAAAACAGTTGTTGGCCATATACACACACAGCCCAGGCATGCTACATATCCCAGATATCCTAGATATTATGCCCAGTCACAATCCATTCCTGAATAAAAATCGAGACAAGTTTGGCGGAAAACGAAGCTACTTCCGCGTTGTATTATTTAAGTTTAATTGCCTTTTTTACGTGTTGCTGTTTTAAACCTGAAACTAGCTACTTTCGCGTTCTATTATTCTTTTTAGTTATTAACGTTTTATTGCCATTTTTAGGTGTAGCTGTTTTAATCAAATATTTTCCAAGTAAAAACTCACCACAAACATTTAGATTACAAGGCGAAAAAGGCGCACGATATTCAATGTTCTGCAAAGAGAAAATGCGAAAAATATTATTAAAGCATTAAACAATTTAAATGCATATTTATATATAAATAATATAAGTGGAGAAATATATAATATACTATTTAACTCACGCGGCAGAGGTTCCCTTTCCTAGTGCAGCTTTTCCTTTCCTACTTCATTTTGAGTGTGAGCGAAGGTCATCTGTGTTGCATCTCCTAACGATGCCACATCCTTCCACACCTCACACACACACACACACACACTCTCGCTGTGCCTAATGAACTAAATTTGCATTTTTTCTTACTTTTTGGTTGTATTTTTTACCCGCTCCTGGGCCCAGGTTTTTTATTGCACTGGGGAAAATCACCTACACTAAAAAAACGCCTTAAACAAACTGTATTAAGGCTCATGCCTGATTTTATATATATTATTATAATTCACTAACCACCCTGATCAATACAAAGCAAAGATAATACTTCAAGTTAAATTCCTGCGGTGCTCCATTCAATTCCATGAATCCTTTTCATTAGCAAATACTGAGAAAGACACGCGCACGGGCCGCACTCAGATACATCTCCTACCAAGTACTATATGCCACCACAGTGGCTGCGTAGATGAAAAACAAAAGCATTTTCAGAAAACATAGATTATTCTTCGGCCACTCAATCCAATAAGAGTATACAAAAGGTGCAAGTACTAGTGCGAATGCAATTAATTCACTTTGCTCATTCGGGCCAAAATGGCGGCGCGTGCAGCTGTGGCAATAAAGCGAGGGGGGAAAACAGCAAGAGATTATGCTTTGAGGTATAAAAAAAGAACAATTTCAAGGATAGTTTGTGTTTGATAGAAACTAAGCTCCTAGGAATTTCTCATGTTTTCTGTATATATATTTACAGCCTAAGAGCTTGTTCAGCTGCCTAATTTAGATAAATACGGAGTTAATACGAAATGTCAGTCTAATTTATGTCTTATTTATGTCCAATTTATATTAAAGACTGTTCAGTTTTCAATATATATATACCTTTTAAACCTATGCTAAGTAGTTAAGTAGCTGGTTTAAGCAGGAATTAAGCTGCAAAGCATTTTCCTATGTTTTATTGTATATGTTCTGCCTAAGACCTGATAAACTTAAGTAAATAAAAGTTATCTGCAGTACTAACATAATCAGCTCTCGTTTTAAATATTGCTTTAATTGATTTATTTTTCATTTATATATTTACCCTCTTAAAATGTGTATTTTGCAGTGTATTAAGCTGGCTGCAAGTACTTGCCTTTGGTGTGTGTTTGTGCTGTATGTTCTCTGCTCCAGCTGCCTACAGAGTCCTCCCCCGCATCCTCTACTACCGTCGCCTTGCCCTTGCTCTTGCCTCTTGCTTTTCCTTGGTAAAAAATCATAAAAAAAACAAGCAGGAAGGCTTATTTCGCGAGGACGAAGACTGCATACACTTCCAACCCTACCTACAACAACTAAGCGACTTTTATAATACTTAAAACGTTATTTGGAAATAGTGAGAAATATATATATATATACCTCAAAGTAGCTGCAGTTATTTGGCAGTTTATTTACTTTAAAATATCTCCATTTCTGGCTGTTCTGACCGAAATGTATAGTACCCTCTGCCAGGGTATTAGAAAAGGCGGCAAACCCAAAGGCTCCCTGCTCGCTGTTTATCTCGCTCGCTGTGCACATTAACCTCTTTGTTAATCATTTACAAACAAATGCAAATAAAATAAAATACAGCAGCCAAAGCGGCAGTAGCAGCAGTGGCAGCAGTGGCAGCAGTGGCACAGCACAGGTAACAAAAACTCTGAGAGACGACGACGACGGCGGCGGCAGTGGCGGTGGCGGCTATGCAAATAAAAAAGCAGGCAAATGAGCAGCGAAATTGCAAAAAGGTCGGGCAGGCGGCCCATAAATGGGGGTGAACTTAGAGGGGGGGATAAGCTCTCGAGCTTTACGGCATACACAAAAATACGGGGGCGCCGCCACCGCGCCAGGCCAGGCCACGCCACGCCCATCCAAGATTTGCGCCAGTTACGTCGATTTTTTTCCGCCTTCCGCATTTTCCTGGCCATTCCAGAATTCATCTCAAAACCGCTGAATAATTCAGTCAAAGTTTTGTGACTTTTTCCAACTGCAAATTGCATTTTGGCCTGGTCAAAAAAGCCAACCAGCCAACCGCCAGTCAGCCAGCAAACTCCGGTGTTGACTTTCTCGAAAAACTTTTAATCAACGAACCGGGCTGGCTGCCTGGCTTTTCAAAAGGGGTTTCCCATCGGCGAGCGTTCCAATTTCCCAACTGCTTTCATATGCAAAAGATACTTGACTTTATGCGGCAGTTTTCAGGCAGCTTCATAATTAGTTTCATGATGTTTGCAGTCAACCCTTAGTCATTTTTTTCTTCTTAATCACTGACTTCGACCTGGGCGTCTCTGGTTTTTGGCTTAAAGCGTTGCCAAGCCTCAGAAATTCATTCATTTCGCTGGCCTAATGATATTTTAATTAAAACTATGCCGCACTTCTTGTCAGTTGGCCACTCTGTCGCTCTGTCGCTCTGTCAGTCGGCTGGCCATTCTGAGGGGGGTGAAGACCTTATGGCTTTTCACGCAACACCACGGCGGCTGCTTTAATAAAAGTGCTCACTGCTCCGCTGACTGGGTGTGTGTGTGTGTTGGGTTGTGTGGGGCCTACTGATTCGATTTTCGTTGATTTCCCGGAAAATTCCGCCTCTTGCCAGCGCTGGTGCCTTGGGGGCCTGGGGCTTGTTGAATTTATTTGCTAGAATCCTTGTTGCGGCGGCAATCTTTGATCAAATCGAATGGGAAAGCGATGGCGGAGGCAATGCCATCGTGTCCATAAGATACTTATGAATGTGGTACCTCCACCAATCTAGCAAAGGTATCTCAAGTATGACTACTTGGCCAGATAAGCCAAAATTAAGTAGTTTGCGATACAGATATATACACCGAACCATTTTGAATCGATTTGAAGGGCTTGCAAGGATAATTGGCTTTAATTATGTATTAAATATAGACCCCAATCTATTTAGTTTAATTGGTCTGTGAACCTAAACACATTGCTAATTAATTATTCTGCTTATTTATTTTTAAAAGGATTCAACAAAAGGTTAGAGGCATCTACTCAGTAAATGCAAAATAAAAAGGGAAAACTTTCCTATAAAATTAATAGATTCAATGCAATTAGTTCCTTTATCTTAAAGGAAAAAGGGCCAAAAGGGATCATCTTTACGAGAAATCATAAAGAATACTCTGCTGCCTTCGTTAGCTAATGCTGTGAATACTTCAAGGTATCTAGGACACTGTTGCCCCCGTTATCCTTGCAAATAACAAACAGTTGCAGGCTGTAAAAACTGCAAACTGCACAACAGTGGCCTACCCCCTGCCCCCCTGGCCATCAAACGTATCCGTATCTGGGAGTGTGTCCCCGGCCCGTATCTAATCTTCCTTGCCATGTATCCGCCGCCGTTTGTGAGCCAGGTAATTGCCCGTCCAGCAAAAAGGAAAAAAGAACATGTTACTCACAACGGGCAACTGACAAACTGGCAACTCCCTCCCCCAAGCACTTCGCTCTCCATTCCCCATCGCTGATATCACAATGTCCCGGGCAGCAAACATTTATCGGCACACAGACACAGGACAAAAAGCCTGACATTTTCCAAGAAGCTAATAATTCAAGGATTCAAAATATATTCAATAAATTTTAAAAAATTTTTAAGGATGTGAAACAGAAAAGACTTTAATTGGCAGCAATTAGAAACAATTACTAAATACTAGACAAAGTATTACTGCAGTATATACATGAATTATTATATTAATTTTAATTCATCGATAACTATCGATACTGGTTTGATCTTTTCATTTTCATAAAAAATCCGTTTACTTGAAGATCTAAAACAACTAAAGGGGGATTTATATAGATATTGATATTGATATTTATTTAAGGATCTGATTATATTCTATTGATATAATATATATATCGAATCCCTTCCTCACTTTAGTTTCTCTCAGTGCACTGAGAGTGAACTGCCGATGATGACGCCGAAGTTGAGTTGGCAGGCGTCGCGTCGCGTCCGCCATGCTGTCAACGCCTTGCCGCCTAACGGTTTGTTTGCAAAGCGTTCAAACTGTCAAAATGGCGTGCGGTGCGCGCTTGGCCATAAAAAAAGGAGGAGAAAAAATACCTAAAGCAAAACCCCAAAAACAGAAACACAACTGAAACTGAAACAGGAACGAAGCCACGACGTCAGTGAGTCAATAATGTAATTTTCCCGTTTGATATTTCCACTACACACACCCACCCACCCACACACACACACACACACACGCGCGCAAGCGGGGAAAGCGAGGAAATGGGGAAATGAGTTGAAGGCGAGCTGTTAACTGAACCCCGGCAGCATTCCTGAAAAGTGCTTTCAACGAGGTCAAATGCATGCATCCTACCCACGACCCACGACCAAGGTTTGAATTTAGGAAGAATTCTTAGAATTTTCGAGTTTTATATCCTTAAAAACAGTAATATAGAAATAATAAAAAGCAGAAAGCTATATTATTTACCAGCATCAATAACCCCGACTCGTATGGAATTCTTAGATGATTTTTAAAACCTGTATAGTTTGTAGGTTGTTGGGAGATCGATGCATTTTATGCACTTTATCATCAAGAAATGTGCATTTTATTCTTTAAAGATCATAGCAGTGGGGGATTCCTATGGCTGTGCATGTCCATAACCCACAGATTCCATTCACGTTCTCCGCCACACTTGATGACTGCAATATCCGAGTGTGAATGTGTCTGTCCAAATGCATTATTGTCGGTTTTGCGGTCGACCGCAAACACAATTCATTCTAATTTCGAAATGGTGTTCGAACACGATTGACAGTTTGTTGCTTAACAGAAAAAAGTTGTACGAGTGAAACAGCTACCCAGTAAATGCCTAAAAATATTAAGGCTTAGTAAAATGATAGAAAAATAATACATTTCTGTATGCTAAGGCCTTTCTATGGGGATATATGCATTTATCTTAATCAATCAATGATGGAACAATTAAAGCGGTTTTGATTAACGCCTATGATGGCAGCCAGAAGTGTGGAAATGCGAAAATGTCACGAAACTAAATTACGCATACGCCCTGTATTCAGTCAGTGGATGGCACAACACGACGCTTGAATTGCTTTTCGTCGCTTTGCTATAATACCGAATTGCTGAATCAAGCGAGGTGAACTGAACCGAGCCCCGCCGAATTGACGGCCTTAACTCGATTAATGCATAATACAATGCGAGCCATAATTGTCACAGTGCGAGCGAAAATGGTGGTCATCCGAATGGATATGGAAATTGAAATGGAAATGAAAATGGGGAAGTAGAGTCGGCATCGAAATTGGAATTGGAACGCGGAGACACGACGACAGTTCAGCGGGCTAATGCAAACGGACAACGGATGACCACAACAGCGGCGCTTTAATTAAACAAAATAATAAGTAATTGGTAAGGTAATTCGATGGGGCCTAACATCTGGCACCTGCCTCCATACTATACTGCGTCCCAGCCGATATTGTATATGCCTTGTTTTGCCTTTGCCGCTTTTTATCTTTCAGCTGGTAATCCTCGGCGTTTTTGATAATTTATGGTAATTCAAGTTTATTTACTGCCTACAAGACCATAAATTGTTACCAAGCGATTTCCCTATGGCAGATAGCAGTATTTCCGGAACTGCTTATATTGTTTTTATCTACTCCAAAATATGGCCTTGAGTCCAAATTCAGAACGGGATTTGTATAACGTTATTATTATGTTTTAAAGATAATTTTTGTTTTTTTTTTTTTTACTTTATCTATTATTATTGGATATTGTTCTTTAACTAGAGCAATTATTTAATATTTACTTATATTGCAAAGAAGAAATAATGACGAATAATAATATAATGATTAAGACTTAAAAAAAAACCCACATGACGATGACTTTTTTCGCAGTGCACTGATCTTAGTTTTTAATCGATATATTTGTGCGCGAGGAGAGTGTTTAACTTACGTATTTAATTAATTGCCTGCTGTTCTTGCTTTTTTACGCTGTCCTATTGTGGTCACTGTTTACCGTTGTTGTTTATTTTTGTTTGCTATTCGTGTGCTGTTTGTTTTTATTTGTTTTTCCCGCCTGGCGAATTTGGTTTGAAGAGCATTGCAAAATGCAGAGTTTGAGAAGCACTCTATGGCTCTTTCTCTGTCGCTCACTCTCTCCTTTTCACATTCGATTTCTTCGCAAGTGGACACCTGAATGCTTGTGGTTGTTGCATTTTGTTATTATCACTGCAAAAAATAAACAAAATACACAAACTTTGCAGCGTACGATCGCGGTAAAAATTCGCTCGAGACGAGAATAAAAGAAAGATAAATTAAGAATGGAACAATAGAAAGAATGAAAATTTAACCTGTGCAGCAAACGAAACCGAAACCAAAACTGAAAACCAAAAACCGAAACACGTTGCCTTCCGTTCCGCCCGTCGCCCACCCGCTCCCACTCTTTTCGTGTTACGTGCTCTTCCTCTCTCCCTTTCGTTGTTAATCGCAACTGCGAGTTATGCGAGCGGACTAACGGGAAAAGCTCAGGCGGACGACCACTGACCAACTGAGAACGGAGAAAAAAAAGCGGAGAGTCGAGAGCGGAGAACGCCAAAGAGAGCAGGCTGCGTATCTAAGTACGGTGGACATCCGAAGCAGAGATCGCAAAAAAAATAACACGAATATAAATAATACTTAGTAGAACATTTTAAAAAATAATACAAATTAAATTTTATATTGTGATACTTGAAAAGTTTTAGCTTATTTCATTTTATAGGTGGAATTTTAAAAGGTTATAATTCTTCGCCCTAGAGCGCGACTACTGTGTACTCTTCAAACGAAAACGAAAACGACAACACAGAGTGTTGAGAGAGAAAGAGCCTCTCCTGCAATCTATCGCTCTCGATAGCGGTGCGTGGGTGCTGATCATGCGAGCGGGTGCAAATATGATTATTGTTCTTGGTCCCTCTCTCTCTCTCTCTTCCCCTATTTGTACCATCCGTGCTCGTTTAGATGTATTGGAGCGATGAGTGTGCGACGCTGTAACGCCGTTTTGTTTGTTTGTTGTTGCAGCTTTATTGCACAATCCCATGCCACCCGTCGCCACCCACTGGGCCATTCTGGCTCTCTTTCGTTAGCTCGCTCGCAGCGGTTGCAGGGCAAACAAACAAAAGGAAGCGGGGAGAAAAGTTTCTGATCACAAATCGCACACTTGCCGTGCACCGAATTCAAACTAAGTGCCAACTGCAGCCACAGTGATACCTCGTTAATTGAAGTCGACTTTATAAATTACAACAACAATTTAAGACAATTTGATTATATTTCTTGAGAATCAAAATAAAAATATTAAGTTCATATGAATAAACTAAGTTACTCTTGCTTTTTTTTCAGTGCAGTTTGAAGTGCGTGCGAGAGAGATGGGGGCCAGCAGGTGGCGGATGGGTGCGAGCGGGAGGCAGTGCGAATTCCTGTTTGCTCTGTCGTTTTGCGTGTGTAAATTTCAGTGCTTCAATTTTATGTGTGTTCGCTCTTCCCCCCACTCTTTATCCTCCTTATCCTCCACTCCTCCCCCTTCTCGTCCGCTCATTCGTGTTTGCGTCGGCGTGCGCGCAAGTAAATTTCTTCTAATTTAATATTTTGTTTACATTATTTATTCATTTACTTATGTATTTGCGTAGCTTCCTCTTCGCGCGCTTGTTTGTTTATGTGTTTCACCTGTTCCCATCTCCCTGGTCTCTCTGCTGTGCCTTATCACGCTGCTTCACTGCGCCCCATCTTCCTGGCAAAATAAGCGAACGTTTCTTGGTATATTTTTCTCTCAGTGGGAGAGATTCAAATTTTCCAAAAACACACGACCACATTTGAAAAAGCCGCCTTCAAAATATTGACAATCGGGAATTTTAATTGATTATTTGTGGTAAATATTTACAAAAATAAATTCGACGGTATTTTTCCCCATCTATAAATCACTGTCGGGTTTCATTCTAAATAAAAAAACGTAAACAATATTTTGCGCTTAAAATGTCGGATATCTTCCTTTTAGAGTCCGATGATCTCTTATAATCTTATAATATAATATCTCTTCGTATTCCCTATTCATTAGGAAAGTAAACTACATATTGTTTAAAGTGTTAGGTTGAGAATCTATTATTTCTATAAATTATTGCCAATTATTTGAGTTTATTTTCCCCACATGTCCTCAATGTTTTAATTGGAACTTCCAATTTATTTTCCTAAGTTTTTACGAAATGGTTTTAAGTATTGGAAAAGAAGGTTTACGATTACTTAGTACTTCCACACAAATGCTAAATAAATAAACATACTCCAGTGAAAACTTCATTAGATTTTCCCATAAATCGAATGCTGTTTTTTTTTCAAGCGAATAGTGTCGATTTCTTTATCAGGAACTTGATGATCTTCATAACTTGAGACGAAAAAGTCTGCTGTGGGTTTTCAATAAACAATCATATTGCTTTCCTTGCAATAGACTTGTCATATTTCATTTGTAAAAAAAAAAATAAGTATAAACACAAAATTTTATGACTTTTCTAGGAACAATAACTTTTTGTAACTCAAGCTAAGTTAGACATGTGATTTGAATATAATTTACGTTAACAATAATAAAAAACAATAATAGAAAACAATTAAGTTTAAGCCAAACATTTTTCAAAGCTTCCAAATTTCGTGAATATTTCTTGTATTTTTTAAATGGGTAAGTACAGTCAGCTGTTAAAAAGAAGCTTATAAAATCGAAGTAAAAAGCAGCAAAGAGAAAGAATTTCGACTGTACCGTTTCAATAGAGCTAGCTATAGTTTGATGTTAAAATCTTGAGCCTCTCAAAGGATTTTCGAAATTAAACGCGGCGCCCAAAAGCGAGCTTTACAATTTCTTAGTTTCTTAATTTTTACAACCCCCACACACACAAACTCGCTTGGACATCAACAGACGTACATGCATATATGTTTAAGATGCAGTTTTTTGAATGATTTTGCCAATTTCCACATACCTCCGCTAGTTCGTTGTGCTCTCCTTTTGCTGCTCTTCTTTGTTTGCCGCCTTCTGCTTCTTCTTCTCCAGTTTGGTCTTCTCTTTGGCTGCCTTTTCCGCGTCGGTGTGTGTGCCAGTGCTTGTCTCTTCTGCGCCTGTGTTTGTGTTTCACTTTGATTCTGTTTTGTTGATTTGTTGTTGTTGTTGCTGCTTAGGTTTTTGTTACTTGTTTAGCTTTTGCACATTTCAAAAATTACACCGCTGAATTACCAACGAGAGCACAGTGAAAAAAATGTAGAAAAAAAATCACGCTATTGTTTACACTCGCGCAATAACAAAATTAAAATGTGTGTTTCAAGAATAAAACTCAAAACATGAGCGCAAAAAAAAAACCAAAAGGAGTGCGAAAAGCGCGTGTTGCGCTGGAATTTGATTTATTCTTTGTAATTTCTTGCGCTTTTTGTTTTGATTTTCCTCTGCCGTTCGTCGTAGTTTTTAGGGCCTCTTCCTCTTATTCTTGTTGGTTAAATTCACTTTTGTTTATTGTTTATGGTTTGTTGCTGCTGCTGGCTGGTCGTTTTTGATACAGTCGCCGCAGCAGAGTAAAAAGTCGCGTCCGTATCGCACGAGTTTCGCTGGCAGAATGATGGGAGAATGCCAGATTGGCCAAATACACCGTTCGTTTTCGGGGAATGTAGCTTTTCCCGTCCCCGCCACGTTTCGACAGACCGGCGGTCGTCCCTCTCGCACTCGGACTTCCGAACAGCTGCTGCTGCTGCAAAACACATGCAATTACCGTAGTGGTTGTTTTCATTACGGAGAGCGGGAGAGCGAGTGAGCGCGTAGGCGCGTGAGAGAGAGCTTTTGTTTAGGCTGCGTGGGAACGGTAAGAAAAATATTGGATTTTAGGATAAAGTTTTGAAAATCAACCACAACGCTGTTTTGATTGTTTTAAACATTATTTATTGGGTTGTGTGGATTATCTTAAGAAAAATAGACTGTAAATTAAATAAAAGCACATAATGCGATATATATATATATATATATATATTTTAAAAATTTGGTTTTTTAGTTAATTAATTAATCAGATCTTCTTCATCTTCATGATACATTTTTTCAAGATGATTTGGAATCAAAATTCCTTTTTTCGGAGTGCAGTCTTTCGGACTTGAAAGCTCCACAAGTGCCTGTCCCAAGTACAGTCGTGTATAGCATCATTGTAACAGTGTGCTAAGATGCTAGCTCTCCGCATAAGTATGCAGCATTCTAATTAATTTATCACAAATTAAGTAACTTGAATAAATAAATAAATAATATAATATAGGGATATATAAATCTGTTGAAGTAATATACCTTAATCTAGCTGTTGTCATATAATGAAAATGAACATCTTAATTCATTGCAGGCCAGTACAGTTCATGTGTATACTTTTATATTTCTTATTTATTTTTAGAGGAAACTAAAAATCTACTTATAGTGTGAACACCTTAATTCAGTGCAGGTCAACTTTTCTGGGAATCCACTGTATGTTTTTGTTTGGGGTTTCAAAGAGCTGTGCAAAGAGCTTTCGCAGCTTTTGCAGTTTTCCTTCGTCCCCAGGATGCAGGACCACAAAGAGAGCGAGAGAGCGGACTAACGGTATAATAATCGCGCTTAAGATGTGTGCAAAATTCGGCAATTGGCAATTTCGGGATTTGTGAGCTTTTGTGAGGACAGGATGTTTTTGTTGAGGTTAGGACCGCCGCATGACCCTGACAATGAGCTGGCAGTCCCTCCGTCCTTGTCCTTTCTACACTTTATTCTTATTCTTTCTTCCAATTTCTATTAAATTTTTGTAACGGTTATCGTCATGAGTGAGATTGGAAATGGTTACGAAGGTATAGCTGACAAGGTCGTATTTAAGCAGGAAGTCCAAGGATTTTGGTTTAAAATTTTAAGAAAATACAAACAAATAATGCATGTCTTGTTTTGTTTAAGCGCGCTCTTCAAATCTCTTGGTTAACTAATCTGGCAACTCTCCGTCACCTATCTGGCAGATGACTGCCTATCGATAACAATCAGCTGTCAGCTGTTGCAACTTGCACAACAATTTGCTGCCAATATTTTTCCAGCATTGTTACCGAATTTACTAATATAAAATGCGGCTAACAAACGTATTATTCAAGAAAGTGAAGAGCAAGTAAGTGATCCTTGTGTGTGGAGACAACTTTATCGCTTAGCTTTGCCCCGTTTTACAGGCGCATAATGGTTGTGCTGGAAAGTGTGGTCAGCGGACATCAGTACAATGCCTTCCGAGACCGTTTGGCCGAAAAACTAGAGATAATCCGCTTTGATCCATACAGTGAGTATTGCAGCACGTTAAATACTATATATACTACATATTTTATCCCCTTATATTTCAGTTCAACAGGAGAGCCTCTACCGCGAGCGCAAGAAAATCCGCAGCGCCTAGTGGAAACTACCCAGCAACTTAGTTAGTGCAAATATAAGTTAAAAATCACTAAATAAATATAAATCATGATCTTGATCTTGTCCTGAATTCACCATCAAAAATGTGGACAATGTAGGAATATGTAAAAGATTTAAAATTTTCTCGTCTTGGAACTTCAACGGGTGCTGTCGATATCGATAGTTCTGGTGGTTACTGGTGGATGGCGTTGCCAGATCAATTCAAATATTCAACTCAATTCAAATACACCCGCTAAGGAGAACATTTTAAAGGTTTTTCTCCTATCCTATCTATTGTATCTGAGGTCTAACAAGCTTTAAATAACTAGAATATTTTATAACAAATGAAATAATAATGCTTAGCAATGTTAATGAAACAAATGTCCGTTTGAAGACATCCTGGATTAACTGTTATCTTAGCCTGATATCGATAGCCGATAGCAAGCAGCTGTTTTAACCGGCAGATTTGTTAAATTGTGAAATCTTGTGGATTGTTTTTTGCTAACTATGTCCGATTCGGTTGAGGAAAATGGCAATAAAGAGCCGGAGCCGGAACTGGAAAATGAAACAGATCCCGCCAAGTTGCTAGAGACGACGGCCGCCTGTCAGGAGGACGAGGATCTGGCCAACATTGTGACCGCCGAGGAGTACCTGATGCACAAGGACGTGGTGCTGCTGGAGTACGAAAAGCAAATGTTCCTGGACACAGTCCATGCCGATGGCCTGCTGGTGTGCGCCAAGTAAGCTGGTTTATTACTTTAAATAGATGAATTACTATTAATTAACTAAAATACTAGGGGCCTGAGCTACGAGCGCGTTTTGATCAACATCCTGAAGGCGTACAGCGATGCGGGAAATCTGGTGCTGGTGATCAACAGTTCCGACTGGGAGGAGCACTACTACAAGTCCAAAATGGAGCCAAAATATGTGCACGATGTGGCCAATACGGCAACGGAGAGGTGACTATCAGAAATAGTGTATAAAACCTTATAACAACCTTGCCTCTCGCTCTTTTTAGAGAGCGCGTTTACCTGGAAGGCGGCCTGCAGTTCGTTAGCACACGTATCCTGGTGGTGGATCTGCTCAAGCAGCGCATTCCCATCGAACTGATTAGCGGCATAATTGTCCTCAGAGCCCACACCATCATTGAGAGCTGCCAGGAGGCGTTTGCCCTGCGCCTGTACCGCCAAAAGAATAAAACCGGCTTCGTGAAGGCCTTCTCCAGCAGCCCCGAAGCCTTCACCATCGGCTACTCGCATGTGGAGCGCACCATGCGCAATCTATTCGTCAAGCATCTGTACATCTGGCCGCGTTTCCATGCCACTGTCCGTGCTGCACTGCAGCCGTGGCAGGCGCAGACGATTGAGCTGCATGTGCCGCTTAGCCAGAGCATGACCTCCATCCAGACGCACATTCTGGACATTATGAACTTTTTGGTTCGCGAAATAAAGCGTATTAATCGCACCGTCGACATGGAAGCCGTCACCGTGGAGAATTGTGTGACCAAGAAGTTCCACAAGATCCTGCAGGCGCAGCTGGACTGCATCTGGCATCAGCTCAACTCACAGACCAAGCTAATAGTGGCGGATCTCAAGATTCTGCGGAGTCTGATGATGTAAGTTGGCAACTTGTGCCTTTTCATATATATAAATATAAATATAAACCTTGTTTTTATAGCTCCACCATGTACCACGATGCGGTGAGTGCTTATGCTTTGATGAAGCGCTATCGCAGCACGGAATATGCCCTCAGCAACTCCGGTTGGACTCTGCTAGATGCCGCCGAGCAGATCTTCAAGCTCTCCCGGGAGCGCGTCTTCAACGGCCAGCAGGAGTTCGAGCCGGAACCGTGTCCCAAGTGGCAGGCTCTGACGGATCTGCTCACACAGGACATTCCCGGCGATATGCGACGGTGTAGGCGCACGGAGCAGCCAAAGGTGTTGATCCTCTGCCAGGATGCACGCACCTGCCATCAGTTGAAGATGTATTTAACCCAAGGCGGGCCACGCTTCCTCCTCCAGCAGGCTCTCCATCACGAGGTGCCCGTGGGCAAGCTAAGCGATAAGTACGCCAAGGAAAGCCAGACCTCTAAGGGAGCTCCGCCTCCTCCCAAGGTGACGAAATCAGAGGCAAAGGAACCAACCAGTTCACAGGCCATCCCTGGCTTGGATGAACTGGCTCAGCTTTTGAGCGATGCGGAGGCTTCGGCGGATGGTCAGCGCTTCGAGGAGAGCTACATGCTGACCATGACACAGCCAGCGGAGCCAGCCCAGATGCAGAAGCAGGAAATGGAGCCATCCCAATCCATCAAACCCGATCCGGATGCATCCATATTTGAAACAATACCAGAACTCGAAGACTTCGATGTGACAGCGGCTCTGGCGGCGGTCCCCCATCAGCCCTACATATGCCTGCAGACCTTCAAAACGGAGCGAGAGGGTGCCATGGCGCTGGAGCACATGCTGGAGCAACTGCAGCCGCACTATGTGATCATGTACAATACGAATGTCACGGCCATTCGCCAGCTGGAGGTCTTTGAGGCCCGCCGACGCCTCCCAGCCGCGGAGCGCATGAAGGTCTACTTCCTCATCCATGCACGCACCGTAGAGGAGCAAGCCTATTTGACCAGCCTGCGCAGGGAGAAGGCGGCCTTTGAGCTGATTATCGACACCAAGAGCGTGAGTTTGAACTAGTTTCTTAATTATATGTAAATAGAGTAAGCAGCTGCTGACTTCTTCTCCCAAACAGAAAATGGTTATACCCGAATACCAGGACGGCAAGACCGATGAGGCCTTCGTCCTGTACAAGAGCTACGACGACGAACTGGCCGGCGAGGACAATGCCAAGAGTCGCCGGGCGGGCGGGCAAAAGCAGCCAGCAGACGGTGCTGCCAGGCAGACACCCAAAGTCATCGTGGATATGCGGGAATTCCGCTCGGATCTGCCCTGTTTGATCCACAAGCGGGGCCTGGAGGTGCTCCCCCTAACCATCAGCATCGGGGACTACATCCTCACGCCGGATGTGTGCGTGGAGCGAAAGTCCATATCGGATTTAATTGGTTCCCTCAACTCCGGCCGCCTGTACAATCAGTGTGTCCAGATGCAGCGTCACTATGCGAAGCCCATCCTGCTGATCGAGTTCGATCAGAACAAGCCCTTTCACCTGCAGGGCAAGTTCATGTTGTCGCAGCAAACGAACTCGGCAAATGCGGACATTGTCCAGAAGCTGCAGCTCCTCACACTGCACTTCCCGCGACTGCGTCTGATATGGTCACCCAGTCCGTATGCCACCGCCCAGCTGTTCGAGGAGCTGAAACTGGGCAAGCCGGAGCCGGATCCCCAGCAGGCGGTGGCTCTGGGCAGCGAGGAGCCGACGGCGGGCGAGCAGCTGCACTTTAACAGCGGCATCTACGACTTCCTGCTCCGGTTACCCGGCATTCATACCCGAAACATACACGGACTGCTGCGGAAGGGCGTCAGCCTGCGGCAATTGCTGTTGCGTAGCCAGGCGGAGCTCTCGGAGCTGCTGCAGTCACAGGAGAGCGGCAAGCTACTCTACGACATCCTGCATGTGGCCCACTTGCCGGAGAAGGACGAGGTCCTCGGCTCAACGGCACTGCTGGCGGCTGGCAAGCAATTTGGCGCCGGTTCGCACAATCGTTTCAGGAAGGCGGCCGCAGAGTCGCGAAGGGGTCGTCGATAAGGAGGAGTTCTTCAAAGGGGTGAACGCGGCAGACCAGGAGGAGTAAGAAGAGTAAGAGCCGCCACTGGATGTATGGCCAGCCGCCACTGGAGTGCCGAGCAAACAGTCGGCGCGAAATTATGGAATATATTTTTTAAACGATGCAATTAACTCGCCAGGGGAATGAGAACCAGAACAGCGACAGGAGCAGAGGCAGGAGCAGAGACAGGATGCAGCTGAGGATGGGGCACGGCGACTGTCTGGCCGGCAGACAACGTTGACAACAATTGGGAACAAGGCTGACCGCTGGGGATGCGACAAGCTGCGATGCACTGGACCCAGGACGCTGGAGGATGCCCAGGTAGGCGGAGCGCATAAAAATCAATTATTAATAAATTTGTAATGGCCAACGAGGGCAGTGTCTGTCTGCTGGGTCCAGGGAGAGTGCACCTGCACCTGTGATAAAGGGAATTTTGTATTTTTAAAAAATTAAAAACCCCAAACCCTGCGCATTAAATAATTACTCCATAAGAGACTCATTACAATATGAAGAGAAGGAAACTTTAGTTTTTAATGAAAAGAAATGCAAGTTAATAACAATAATATACAGCCTTGGTTCTCCTATTTTTGGGGAAAATTGAAGCTCCAAATCTTGTGCCTCAGACACTCATCGAAATCCTATTTTAGATTCAGTGCGAAATTTCAAAAACCACAATTGGATGCCCAATTGAAATGACGCAAAGCGAGATAATTGGCATTCAGATTGGAATTGAGAGCGGAGCGGAGAAGGGAGGCTGGGATGGGGCAAATTGCAGGGGGCCTTTAATGCGGGGGAGTACCATGGAGCAGGGCACATGGATTCATTGTTCCCCAGGACACTGTCGGAAAGTACTGGTTAGTTATTATATATTATATTCTATTTTAAAGAAGCAAGTCTGACTGTATTCAGTTTATGATTTGTAATGAATTTTTTAGAGTTAAGAAAGTAGATTTATTTTATATAGCTTAGTTAGTTTATATACCTTAGTTACCTTAGTTTATTAAGCTAATATTATGTATTTAGGAACTATGTGAAAATGAGATGTTATGATATAAATATGATGATATGATATGATATGAAACTTCCCCAAGGCTCAACCGAATTGCTCTATAGGAGTTCTTATTGAAAGATATAAACAAAAAGAGTTATTAGTTATATTTAAATTATTTCAAACTTAGTTGTTGATAGGGTTTAATTACTTCAAAATTATATAGTATATATGTATATATTATATAGTATATATATGGTATATAGTATATATATATTTATATATATTTATATATGATGATATGAAACTTCCTCAAGGCTCAACCGAATTGCTCTCTAGGAGTTCTTATTGAAATATATAAACAAAACGGGTTATTAGTTATATTTAAAGGATGACAAACTTAGCTGTTGATAGGGTTTAATTACATCACAATTATATGGTATATATAGTATAGTATATAGTATATATAAAGTATATAGTATATATATAGTATATAGTTATAGTATAGTGTTCCAAGGCATCCCTTATTCGTGGTGACCCTGGGCTCCTGTCAGTTCCTTCCTTGCTGCTTTTGGCTCTCGCTTTTAGAGCGCTGCTCTTGTCCGGCTCATTGGGCAAAGCGCGCTTAGAGCGTGTTTGTGATTGTTGGCATTATCTGCGGGTCGGGTCGGTACCCCCCTTGCCCCACCCTGGGGTATCCCCCCTCGTTCGTGTGCCGCACACGTAGGTCTGTGTGCGAGTGAGCGGGTTTTTGCTGCATACTTTTCAGCGCAAGTGAATCTAAAACTTGGCAAGCGTTTAGACTTTGGACTTTTCGACTTTCGAGCTCGGTTCTGCTGGACAGCTGGACAGCTGGACAGCTGGACGGCTGCTGCACTGGCTTTGTGGCCTCCAATTCGATCCAAAGGCATATTTGCCAATTGGCTGCGCTCTGTGCTGGACTGGACTGGGGAGGGGTAAAAGCGCCGGCGGGGCTGGAAAAATCCCGGAAAAAGAGCGGGGGAAAACAGTGGGAAATGGAGGCCAGCCGGGGGCACACTTAAAACTCCATTACAGGACGACTCCTTCGGCCTTGATTGTCCCCCCGGTTGCTGCCTCCTCGGCCTGCATTTCCCTATTTCCCTTTCCGCTTTTCCGCTTTCCCAGCTGGCCGCAACAAACGCTTCAATCAAGCGCCGGACAATGGCTGGAACCTGAAGCGCAAAACCCGAAAACATTTGGCCCCAGCAGGATAATGCCCCCCCCCCCCCCCGCCCCCGCCCTTT